>CAKNXH010063168.1:274196-357375 GCA_932178445.1 Andricus quercusramuli
CCAGCGAAATCGCGGTAAAATTTCAGCTGTAACCACGTCTCAAGACCATGAGACGTATATATACCTATGTAGTTGTACCGATCTACACACTACTATTTTCCAATCGAGCAAGTCACGCCTACCCCGAAAAGGATAAGGCTTAATGGTATAATAATAATAACAATGTTTCAATATACTTTCAAATAAAACTTCCTCCATTGTTCAGACTGTGCTTGTGACTTTTAACGGGAATTCATTCAGTTTCATATTGACTGTGTGAAAAAATATTTAAATATGATATATACATTCATACACAGGCAGTTCATTTGCACGATGTTTTAATTCTCAATAATTACTCGCTTTTGCTGGAACATTGGATCTTGTAACAATGTCGATCGTAACAACACCGGTCAGGTTAAATCTAGTTAACGTCGTTATTTTGCCTGGTACCTCAAATCTACAAACTACTACCAGAAACATGATTATAACACTTTGCAGTGATTAACGTACAATGAAAAGTTTCGTGATCCGATGGAGTTGGAAATGTGCCAGATGCTAGAAAATTCCGTAATACTAGGAAGCACAGCCTTTGAAATGGCGTTGTATGCACAGTGAAGCGTTGGTAGATTTTCGTGAATGTTTTTTTGAATTTCAATTTAAAAATATATATAAATGAAAAAGGCAGAAGAAGAAAGGAAAGGAATTTAAAATTTGCTTTTTGTTTCTCTTCTTTTTACTTCCTCATAGTGGAAGCTTTGTGATAGCAACATTTTCAGAAAAATTTAAATTCATTCAATTGAAGGTTCCTAAATTCAAAGATGTGTAAAACAATCTTCTAAGCAATTGCCTAGAAATATGTGTGCGTATGCGTACGCGCGCGCGTTTATGTGTGTGCAATAGATTTTATCCTAATATCTTGGAACTGACCGAAGGATTTTTTGCAAATAATAATAATTCTGATAATTTTGGTGAAAAACGCATAAAGCTGGAAAATGGATAGGGTGAGATAAAATTTTCTCCTTCCCTTTTCCAGCTTGAAAAATTACCATACAAATATAAACAAACAAAGTTTGCGATCGGATTCACAGCTGTTTGATTTTGTTTTCAAAATTTAAATGGATCCATTAAAGACTGTGTTATGAAAATTTCATCGTTGCATTCTTGTTTCTTTTTTAATTTCCAAGGATTTCATAGCTAAGTATAAATGCTGGGCGTTGAATAGGAATTTATGTTTTGTTTCATGCTAAAATAACTCTTTTTTAATTTTTGTGTATTGATATGAATTGAATTTCAACATGTGCGAAACATATAACATATAAAGAGAACTAGATAACCAACATTTTGATCCAAAATGGGGTTTTTCCGTAAATATCTCCTGAAAAATTAAATATATATCGTGTTAAAATGATTTTTTCCGTATATCATTTTTTTACCAAATAATTTTCAAAAATGTTATTGAAATTTTTGTAAGAATTTAGTTCCTCAGTGGCTTTTAACTTTGATATTTCTTGAAATTATTATTATAGAGAAAAATTTATTTTTTATTTTTTTCGAATTTTAGGCAAAAACTGTCTGTCACGATGTCCAATTTTGCTTTTCTCAAAACAGAATTATCTCTAGATCAAACATTTTTTTACCTCATCATTATTATTATTCGGCACTTTTTTCTGTACAAAAATGGCTTAAGGGGTTATATACACTTATTTTGAGGGATTTCGACATTTTTTCCCGCAATATCGATAAAATTTAATAAAAATGAACTGTTGAAAAGTTTCAAAAACTGGGGGCGACATGCAAAACACGTTTATTTATTTATTTTTTTTTTTGCGGTGAGCATGATAAGTCCCCAACGGATTATCTGAAATCGAAAAACTAACGAGATTTCATCAGTACATTCCTATACGCAGTTTGTGAACTAAGGATTTTCAAAAATTTTGATTGAAAAAAATGGCGCTGATTTTTCTAAGCATTTTGACTTCGGAGGTTCCAAAAATTCGTTTATTTACCAAAAAAACTTGAATTTTGGTCCAAATAAAAATACCTTCGTTCATAAACTGCGTATAGGAATATTCTGATGAAATCTCGTTGGTTTTTCGATCTCAGATAATCCTTCACGGAGTTATCATTCTCACCGCAAATAAAAATATAAATACGTGTTTCGTGGCAGCGGCCATGACTCCTCCAGTTTTCAAATCCTTTTTAATACAAAAATACCCAAAAATATATACTTATAGATCCCTCGTAGTCTATTTTATCAAAATTTTATCAACATTAATAATTAATTAATTGATTAGCATTTCGAACTCGAAAGTTCATTGCCTCACTACCCGATTCGGGTAGTGTTTCTAGGTGGATAAATACTACCAGTGTGAGTCCACCACACCCACGACGGGTCAACAACACGCAGTTTTCCCCGAACGGTCACCCATCCAAGTACTAACCGCGCCCAACACTGCTTAACTTCAGTGATCTAACGGGAACTGGTGTTTTGAGCGTGGTATCGCCGTTTTTTTTTTTTTTTTTTTTTTTTATCAACATTGCTAAAAAAAATTCAAAATCCCTCAAAATAAGTGTATACAACCCCTTAATGTGTCAGGGTTTTGAAAAGTCAAAATCTCGAATTAAAATATTTCCATAACACATATTTTCACAAGTTTCACAAATTTTCGCAAATTTCATAAATATTCATCCATTGGATCAATTTTTATAAACATTGGATATTAGTCTGTCGTGATTTGGAAAAACTCCGTCAACTGCAAAAAATCTAAAAATGAGTTATTTTATATCATTTGGATCGTCAGAAGATGCACCTGATTATTCAAATAATTCATGAAATTGTTAATAACTTTGAAAGTAATTATTGCATCATTTTTGGTAAACACTGTTAACTGCATAGACTGGGGAATTGTGATTTGAGGGAGAGCTGTAACTGACCCTTAACTGTGGGCATAATTCACAGACGGCTGAATACGGCAGGCAAGAATTCAAGAAAACCGTATAATGGACAGTTTTGAACGTAGGGATGTGGCGACCCCATCGCCCGAGAGCTACAGCTCTTGCAGTCAGCCACGTTTCATTGGGCTAACTCCCCAATGCAACGAATTATGCGGTTATTTCATTAGTATCACACAGTTCCACCCACAATAGGCCTCTCTTGAATGAAGGCCATGGTTCAATTGGGAGTGGCAATAGGACTGACCCGAGACGACGACCAGGCAATAGCCCCGGAGAAACGCGAGAACATTTATTTAAATGGTCAGACCAACTCACGAGGGACATCATCACCTGTTGACAAAGAAGCTCACCTTCGGGAAGAGGATTCATGCAAAGGTTACATGGACGTTGGGTGAATATGCACCCGGAATATGCTCATAAAACGCCTCAGTATTTAGAAGATCAGGTATCCTCTTCGCGCGAAAGGGATATAAAGCTCCTTATCTAGGAGAGCAACATCCTTCAGCTCATACACCACCCCTTCCAGCAAGACTGCCTTTTCCAATAGCCAATCATGCCAACGTGAGAGGTAGGAAAACACAAATCCACCAAAAAGTCTTTCTTAGGATGGAAAAGTTAGCTGAATCTAATACTGCTCTTCCCGATTTGCTCCCCAAAGATGTTAATCTCGGGAATCTGAACTATGTAAATTACGAAAAGGCGGTCTCCTGCTTGGCGATAATAGAGTAGTGATACTTTAGTACGGCTGAGTAAGAATCACGAGTGTATTGTACAGCTCCAGTTCGAAATTAAACGGACATACGGCATGCATCAAGTGTTCAGTGGGTGATTAGCGCTGAACGCAAAAAATAAGATCTCTTCCAACAGCAAAACTAGAACTAAGAGATTTTCAGCGCCAGGGCCAGATGAAATTAACAACTTTCGGTGGAAGAAGTTCACCTCTACGCACTAACATCTAGCTCGTATATTCAATACCTTCATAAACGGAGAACAACCCATCCCGCAGTGCGTAATGAAATGAGGCACGGTACTGATCCCTAAGACCAAAGATTTTCCAAGTCCATTTGACAAAAGACAAATGACTACTACCTATGTCACATATAAGAGGGAGGTCTTCCAAAGAGACTTTCTGAATCCGATACTTCTCTGCATGTCCCTCTCGCCTCTATCTATTGTGCTCCGATGCGAAACCTCTGGACAGCTATGTGACCCGCCTAACAGAAGAGAGTATAAGGTCAACCACATTTTGTACACGAACGACCTTAAACTCTTCACCTCTTCAAAAGAAGACTTTGACGTCCTTGTAGCGGCGGTAAATAGGTACTCCAAAACGATTGATATGAGCTTTGGACTGGACAACTGTTCTTGCGTCCACATACACCAAGGAAGACTAGAAACTACATCATCGATTGACGATCAGGATGTTCAACACATAGATGGTGAAGTAGCAACATATACATATCTTGTAATAGCGCAAGCGGAAACCCAAAATGTGCGTGTTTCAAAAACGGCATAGCAAAAAGGTATCGCTAAATTCGCAGGAAAATGTGAGCTTTTGGATAATCTAGGAAGAATAAGGCTGAGACGACCAATATGCTGGCCGTTTGTATACTGCTCTACACTTTTGGTGCAGTAAAATGAAATGTCGATGAGATGAAGTAAGTTGACCGAGACACACGCAAGATGATGACAATTCATCAATGTCATTATTCTAGATCTTCCGCACCTAGAATAAACCTCCATCGCGATAAAGGGGGCAGAGGCTTGCTAAGCTTGGAGTGTCTTCATTGAAAAACCGTTCTGGCTACAGCCTGATCAGTTCTGAATAGCAAGAATTTTCTTATGCGACTTGTATATCAACATGAATTCGTCAATGTTACGGTGTTTTTATACCGTCCCGCAGACACGGCCGTAGAGAAGCTTTGGTCTCCTATTTGATTCTAGTGACACTACACAGGGCCTACCATCAATAACGCGTTTGTTGCTGAAATGTCTTGTACAGGAAGCAGAACATTCACTTCTACTAAAAGATCATGCTGACAAGTTATCAATTGGTCAGTTCAACATGTTTCTCAAGTCTGCTGAATTGAGATAGGAGACTAAGGGATTTTTTTGCCTGTCAAGATAGCGTTATAGACAGTTTAGTCTACCGCGAGCGCATAATGGCCTGTAGACGATACCAACTGCCGAGCGTGCAATCAAGGGCCAGAAACACTTGCACATGTTCTCAGTGGATGCTCCAAGTATGCATGCTACGTGTACATAACACATGGGTCATTTAGTCCCGGGACTGACACACAGATGGTGGCGCCAGTGCCATGATACTTTGTTTTCCGGTAGTACCATCCTTTGAAGAAACGTGTAAAAATTCAATGAGATTCGCATCAGTCGTTGTCAAGATATTAAAGATTAAGGGACGCTACATATGTTTTTGTTTGAACAATGGACAAAAACGAGTTTCGTGTGTTAATCACTGTTTTTAATCGAAAAAAATACCGTTCAAGCTCAGCAATAACTTGAAGAGTGTTACCGATGGTATGCAGATTTCGAACGCGGTCGACCAACCACCGAAGACGCGGAGCGCCCAGGTCGTCCAACTGCGGTGGCAACGCAAACGCGGCACCCACGTGGACAACAAATTTTTCGTACGCAATTTTCATGCACAATTTTGAATACGGTGCCTTTTATATCACTAGGATGTCAGCTATCTTTTGCAATTTCACTATACGTTCGTACAAAACAATTTTCCAAATTTGTTATAAGTTTCCGGGCGTTGCTGCCTCAACTGGGGGACCTGGGCGCTCCGAGTCTTTGGTGGTTGTTCGACCGCGTTTATAATCTTCATAGAATCGGCAAATGGTCGTTTTCGATGGGCCCTTTTTCCAATAATACTTTTCCAGCCATTTCTAAGCTTTAACAGTATTATTTCCCATGGAAAAAAAATGTTTGATTGACATACGAAACCTTTTTTTATGCATTGTTTGAACAAAAACAAATGTAGCGTCACTTAACCTTTCACTATCTCGACAACTTGCGGAAATCTTCTTGCAATCAAAGCGAGTGCTTGTACCTTTAGGTAAGGTGTCCACTCCCTTCCTCCCCAGAGCGTCTGTGGCGGGGTCCGTCCACATTGCCATACTGATGAGTCCACTGGCGAACCCGGGACGAAACCCACTCATTCCTTTTTATGGGCTGTGCGGGCAACCATATGCGTCTTACCGAGACGTGGTCGCCCTGCACCTCTGCCTATTATATATATGAAGGGCGGAAAAACTATAGGGGGTAAGTGCCACTTTTTTCGAAAATGAGATTTTTGCATTTTCGAATAGTCTTGGTAAAGGCCCTCACTACTGCGTTAAGGAAATGTCAAAATACCAATTTTTTTTCATAGCTGTCTAACTCCTCATGGGGCCTTATGGAAATTTCGCGTTTTATAACGGAATGGGGGGGGGGGTATACTCGAAATCTATGGGACTGAGGTTCCATCTATTGGTGTTACATGATACTAAAGCGTCGGTAGGTTGTCGTGGCGGAGAGTTTTCGTCTTCTTCATGGTTCGTTAACGTGATATTAGTCGGCAACAGCACATCTTTTGTACACTTTGGTATTTCAAAAATTTTTTCCTTTTTTTTTGACATCTCAGAAGCGCGTACGGTCGTTCATGACAAAACAAACACACTGAACGAGAAAAGGAAGAAAACAACGATGGAGTTAGCCCTTTCAGTTCTTCCGCTGCCCTGGAGTTACCCCCGTCCTAGACTTTGAAAATTCGTGGCGCCTTGATTTTTTCATGTAACGGGATAAAATTCACACAGGACATAGATCTACACTAGATTTATGTAAAAAAAATCACGCACCCTTTGGTACTACATACAACGTATTGCGAACGTTTTTTCGTCGCCCTGTAAAATTTCGGAAATGGAATTTACTCCCTATAGTTTTTCCGCCCTTCATAGGTAGAGCGCCCAATCGTTATAGCCATAGTGGTATCACTTCCGTGTATCGTTGAGAAGACTTGGGTTCAAAATCAGTACCATCTAGCGGTCTACTTCATTTCGTGTGAATAAGCTTTCAAAATAATCAAAATTCATAAATATAAAAAGATTTTTCATACGTAAAATATATATTTAAATACTATAATTATGATTTGTTGTGATGTGAAAAATTAATTGGCTCTACATTTGAGATAATATTTTAGAGTAATATTTTTCATTCAAACTTCCTTATCTCTAAAAAAGACATTTAATATATACTTTTTAATTCATTTATTACTGCTTCGAAATTTGTAAACAACAAAGTAAACTCAAATGAAGCAAGTGGTTATTTTTTTTTTTAATTTAGTACTTACAAATCAAATTTTATACAAGAAGCCCAGTAGGCAAAGAAATTAAGGATGTCCTAGACACGTTTTCGGGACATCCCTGCGAGACGTCTTTTGGAAAATGTCTTTTGGACATTCTAGGGATGCTCTTCAGACTTCTAATGTCAGCACGAAAGATATCTCGGATTTTTTCTATGGCTTTTAGACGTATTTAGGACATCTTCAGGACATTGAACGTCTTATAGACGTTAATTGGCCTGAAATTGGACTCTTAGGAACGTCCCATGGACGTTCTTGGGTTCTGACAAAACCTCATGAAATTTCATTTTCTCAAGTCCGGCGGTTAGACGTTGTTTATTATGTTTTCGGGGTCGCTGAATCTGAATCCGAGGTCCACAAAACGCCAGCACGTCAGGGTTCTGACATAACCGCAAAAAACCTCATACAAATTTCTTCAATTCCGGGGGTCAGACCATGTTTATTATATTTTTGGGGTGGCTGAATCCGCATTGCATGAGGAAACTTTTTGCTGGAGAAGGATTCCTGTTGAGGCAAATGAAAATCCCCTAAACCTTACATTAAAAGGAAATTCCATTTAGGTCAAGGAACATCCTCTTGTTACAAGAGGACATTTCTCTGAGTGGCAGATACACGTAAGTCAGATGAATAAATTTCACGAGTTCCTTTGAAAATCAACACCCGGATGTGTTGGAGTTTTTTAGATCACGGATGTGGATCCAGCGACCCCAAAAACATACAGGAAACAAGGCCTGATACCCGGACTCGGAAAAAAGTCTCATGAGGTTCTTTGAGGTTGTGTCAAAACCCTGAGTTTCTGGGATTTTTTGGGCCCTAGATTCGGATTTAGCGAGCCCACAAACATATAATAAACACGGTCTGACCCCCAGACTTAAAAAAAAAATTAGGAGGTCTTATGAGGTTATATAAGAACCTTCACGTGTCGGAGTTTTTTTGACCTCGGACTTGGATTCAGCGACCCCAAAAACATATAATAAACATGGTCTGACCCCCGGACTTGGAAAAATAAAATTTTATGAGGTTTTATGCGGTTATGTCATAACCCTGACGTGCTGGGGTTTTTTGGACCTCGGATTCGGATTCAGCGACTCAAACAACATATTGTCAACATGGTCTGACCTCCAGGCCCGGCAAGCGATTTGTTTTGTGTGGCTATGTAATACAATGATAAAATAATAGAAAAATGATTTGCAATGCTTCAATTATTTTATGTTCTTTCACCACAAACGGCGTTCTCTCAAATTACAGCAGGCCTATTTCTGAGGTCCGTAATTCGAAGAGAGCTGTAGCTGCCGGTTAAGGCGTTTTCCCGAGTTCATTTTGTAGTTAACGGTGTTCTCTCAAATCACGGCAGTTGTGCAGCAGAAATATTATTGAAAGTTATAATTGATTAACACAAATTCCATACATTTCATAAACTTCTAAGATTTACTGAAAGTTGTTTTTCCATTCAACGGGGTTTTCGGGTTTGCTTTAAAAACCGGGAAAGTAACAAAATTTTTGTTCTATGAAAAATATATGCACTTAAATTTTCTATAAGAATATGTACTTTTCGAGCTCACATTTGAAATTTGTTTCAAAGGTCTCCACGGGCCAACGACGTTCAGCAAAAACAATTTAGTGGCGGTTGAGAAATAAAATTTGAATTTTTTCTGAATATCAGCAATTTTTTGTTAGTTCAAAAAAAAAAAGATAATATGCTAACCTGGATCTTCAGGATTTCCCCCGTCGCCAATGATAACCATATGCGTAATGCCGCCCATCATATTTTGATGAAGCCTTCTTAATCGTCTCTGCTCTCTTTGTTGCTGACGTGACAGGTTCTGAGGTTCAGCTGTCTGCTCTCTTTGTTGCTGATGTGACAGGTTCTCAGAT
Organism: Andricus quercusramuli; assembly: GCA_932178445.1. Taxonomy (NCBI): domain Eukaryota; kingdom Metazoa; phylum Arthropoda; class Insecta; order Hymenoptera; family Cynipidae; genus Andricus; species Andricus quercusramuli. The sequence goes on from CAKNXH010063168.1 coordinate 283,366, forward strand.
CCAGCTGTGAGGTATAATATAGGGATTTTCCTTAGTCATCAGTTAATATTAGAAAAACCAAGATACCAAGTGTTGATAAAGTAACGTTAATTTTGAGAATCTAGGCACCTCGAATCATATATTTTCAAAGTATTTTGTTATTTTGACTTCTTATTGTACAATGCCCATTGACGAATGTGCAATAGGGTGGTCCAAAAATGCATTGGAAAAATTTTTTTTTGTTGAATTTTTATCGGGACACCCCCCAAATTTGTTCGAATCCACCCAAAAATGAATCCATTTTTTTTGTTTTGAAAAAAAATTATATTCAGGGGTGCCGCAAGCCCCATGAAGTTTAACATGTATTTCCCATAAGAAAAAAATACGTTTTTGTGAATCTTATCCAGAATCCTCAATATTATCTCAATCGAGTTGAAATTCAACATTTCTCTTTACAATCAGTCATAGAATACGAATAAAATATCACTTTTCAAATATCACCCCATAAGTCTGTTTTATATGGTCCCAAAGAAACCCCATAGGTGATTTTTTGCGGTTTCTTTAATGCGAATTGTTTCTAATACATAAAATATTACTTTATACTGAAAATTAGATATTTTCATGAATTGTTTGAACAATTTATTATTGTTTTCAGCAATTTTCTCATAGAATGGAGTTAGAAAGACGCGGTTTTTTTCACCAATTTTTCATTCTTTGTCCAATTTTCAATCAGATGGAAGTGATAGTTCATCAATATTAACAATAGTGAGTGTTTAAACAATTGATTATGATTATTAATAATGATATATATATATATATATATATATACATATAAAGCTAGAAAGATGCGTTTCTTTCAATTTCTGGCTTATTGTCCAATTTTCATTTGGAGTGAAGTAAGAATGAATTCAAGTTAACAAAATAATTGTTTAAACAATTCATTATACTTATTAGTAATATTATATTTGAATAATGCTAGAAAGAAACGTTTTTTTTTTAATTTCTGGCTTTTTGTTTAATTTTCATTCGGAGTGAAGTAATAGTGAATTCAAGTTGACAAAATAATTGTTTTAACAATATATTATCATTGTTGATAATATTCTCTTTGCTTAATTGGTAGAATGTTGCGGTTTTCTCTAAAATTTTCAACTGTGTGTCTATTTATATATTAGGCGTGACTTGATAATTAATTAGATTTAGCAAAAATAATTGTTTGAACAAATTATTATTGTTCATGACTATCTTCATCTATATCAATCGCGCCTGATAGTGCGGTTTTTCGGCAATTTTTACCTTTCTGTCCTTTTCTCACTTAGTGAGGTAATAATTAATTAAAGTTGATGAAAAAGTTGTTTAAACAATTTAATATTAATTATCACTATCTTTTTTTTATATAAGTGCTAGAAAGTGGCAGTTCTTCTAAAATATTTCACTTTGCATCGCCTTTTTATTTATGAATAAATAATAAGTCAACCACAACAAAAATGATTTTTCGGATGGTATTGTTGTTTTAAGTGAATTATTTTTGCTCTTATCCCAATGCTTGAAAAAAAATTAATTTAAAGGAAAAAAGCTATTTTACGCAAGACGCAGAAATCAATATTGAATTGTTCAAACAACTTTTTTGTTAATTTTAATTAATTATTACCTCACTAAGCAACTATCAGGCGCAATCGATCTAGATGAAGATAGTCATAAACAATAATATATTGTTTAAACAATTATTTTTGCTAAATCTAATTAATGATTAAGTCACGCCTAATAAAAAATAAATAAACATTTGAAAATTTCAGGGAAACCGCAACATTCTACCAATCAAGCAAAGAGAATATTATTAACAATGATAAAATATTGTTTAAACAATTATTTTGTTAACACTGATGAACTATCGCTCTTCTCTGATTGAAAATTGGACAACAAGGGGGAAATTTTTGAAAAAACCGCGTCTTTCTAACTCCATTCTATGAGAAAATTGCTAAAAACAATAATAAATTGTTTGAACAATCTATGTGAACATCTAATTATCAGTATGAAGTGGTATTTTATGTGCCAGAAATAATTTTCACTGAAAAAACCGCAAAAAAAGTCATTATTACCGCAAAAAACTCGCAAAACCCATTTTTTCACTCATGGGGTTTCTTTGGGACCCTATAAAACAGACTAATGGTGTTGGTAGGTGAATAGTACATTATGATACAAGTGCGGGAAGTTGGTGATTCCTACGAGTTTGACGTTCGCCGCCCGAGCGAAGCGAGGGTGGCAAACGTCAAACTCGTAGGAATCACCAACCCGCACGCGTCTCATATACTATTTTTTGTAACCAGGCAAAGTAACCTAAACGGTCAACTTCTCAGCTGACAAAATTCTGACATAAAAAAAAATAAAAGAAAAGCTGACAAATTCTGCAATTGGCTGTAATCTGGCGCGCGATTCAAAATCGAATTAAATTAATTTGATTTTCAATCGCGCGCGTAAAATTTTGACCAATGGCAGCTTATACTGTTGGATCACGCATCCGGTGGCTTCAGATTGGTTGTGATAATTCTTGCGACCAATCAGAAACTAGCGGTTCTCTTAACTTCCGTGCGTGGAATACAGCAGATACACACTTTCCTTCAAAGTATGATTGATGTTCAACATTCCCGCTTGAAATTTTGTGCAGGAATGTTATGATTCCCGCACACTTTGACTTCATCAAGAATCGGCCATTTTCTGCTAATATTCTGGTGCATATACTGAGAACTTCCCGTACAGTGTTGCAAAAAAGTGATATTTTATTCGTATTCTATGGCTAATTGTGGAGAGAAATGTTGAGTTTCAACTTGATTGAGATAATATTGAGGATTCTGAATAAGATTTACAAAAACGTCTTTTTTTCTTATGGGAAATACATGTTAAACTTCATGGGGCTTGGGGCACCCCTATATATCATTTTTGTTCAAAAAAAAAAAAAATATGAATTTATTTTTGGGTGAATTCGAACAAATTTTGGAGGTGTCCCCATAAAAATTCGAAAAAAAAATTTTTGGACCACCCTAATGTGCAATCATCAAACTTTGAACGTTATTTGGAAATTAGATTTTATACATTATGTTCAACACTCTTGTACTAAATGTATATATCGCGTTCATTTTAGTACCTTGTCCTGTGATTACTGTTTATTCAGACATTGCTGAATAAAGTACAAATTTTATTTATCATGCATGATTCCTTTAATAATTGTTCTTTATTTTGCATTATATTTTTTACTCAGCTACACTGAAAAATGTATCATTTCAATTAATGTATATTGTCACAATTCATAATAACCATTGGTATCAAGACACAAGTATTTTCATTAATCTGTTTCATAATTAAAAAAAAACAGTTGAACGCAATTTTTCAGAATTTTCAAAAACTGATAATTTGGTATCTGGTCTATTATGAATACAGAGTTTTATTTAGAGTTGAAGAATAATTATTAAAATGATAAAAAAGTAATTGATGGCGTTGAAAATGATACTGCAGGATTTCGAAATACATCTTCCTCGAAGAAGTTTTCTTCATAACTGAAAGTTAAGACACCCTCACGAGTTTTCGAAGGCCTCGTCATTTTAAGAAATAACCACGGTAGTACAGGTGTTTAAAAAACATCTTCTTCGGGGAAGTTCTGTTCGTAACTAAAATTGAATACAGGCTGATTGGTTTTCAAAGGTCTAGTGATTCGTAAAAGTGAAGCTGGTGAACCAGGTGTTCAAGATACATCTTCCTCGACGTAGTTGTATTCATAACTGAAATTCAAGACACCCTGATCGGATTTCGAAGGTCTCGTTATTCTGAGAGTGAAAACCCGGAAGTCCAGGTGTTTAAAATACACCTTCCGCGAGGAAGTTTTATTCATAACTGAAACTTCAGGCAACCTTATGAGTTTTTGAAGGTCTCTTTATTTTAAGAAGTGAACATGGTAGTCCAGGTGTTTAAAATACATCTTTCTCGGGGAAGCTGTGTTCGTCACTAAAATTTAAAATACTTTGATCGGATTTCAAAGGTCTCGCAATTCTCAGAAGTAAACCTGACAGTCCAGGTGACGCTTGGTGTCACGTCGAATAATTTCGCTAATATTCTATTTTTCTGACAAAAGCTCAATCTGATTTTCGACATGCAAGGCGTAGGGGTGTTGATCTTGTGGGTGCTTCTTTTGGTGCAATTGGATTTCATCTGTTTTGGTGTTGAAACACCAAAACAGTATTAGGTACTAAACTGAAGATAAAACATTCGTTTAAACAATACAGGTATCGTGAAATAGATTAAATGAGATCTGTTTTTTACAATTAATCTTTGCATTGCACTGCACATTGCACACTGCACACATTGCAGTGCACTTTTTTCCAGATGAGGGTCCTGGACCACGATGTTAATTTGTAGATATTTTTATTGTTATGAACAATATTTTTTAATTATTCAGTCTAAAATATGTTTGCTCTACCCTTTGCCGTATTTACCATTATTCTTTGGTAGGCAGGGTACTGTGGACATTTTTAAAGTCAAGTGTCCTGCGAATACAAGGAATAAAAAAACAATTTAAAAAAATGTTATCTCAGTAAAAATTGTAAAATCATCAGAATACAAAGTTACTTTACTTTCCAGAGAAGGCATTTTAAAACTTTCCAAATTCAATAATAAAATGAATTCAATAATAATTTAATTACGATATTGTTCAATTTTGGACTGTATAAATTTTTGCTTTTTCACCACGTCTTTTCTCTTAGCTTCGACATAATTTAAACTATTTCGAGTGATGTGGTCACACCCAGGCGTCATTGTTCTCTGGTTCTGTGGCCGATTCATGCCAAATTTTCAGAGGGCCACCGGCTAGCAGGTCAAACACTGACCGCGTGCCCAATTCGGGTGCACCGCTTGCTTTTGCCAAGCATATCTGACGTCGGATTAGAGGCGAACATACCTGAGGTCTTCAAATTAGTATCCATTGTACTTATACTCCCTTTGTATTCAATAGTCATTCATAGATTGCATATATATATATGACTCTAATTTCGAAGGCTTAGAATTTAAATTTATTCAGCTTTGAAGCGTTTTAAATTCTTTTAAAACTTTTAAATTCCTGGAATATTTTATAATTAATACTTAACTATGATCAATTGTTTCAACAAATATTTATTAATATATTTTTATTCATATTTGTGACTAACTTCGACTTTCGACTTAATCTGAAGGTATTTGAATGGAAGGCACAAATTCGTTGTACTTGAACTTCCGAAATATTTGGAAATTGTTCATCTAATTCGTGAGTGAGAATATAAATTGTTATATTTTACCGAATGTTATCAAACATATATTATTTATAGAAATATTTGCAGCAATTTATGTATTTTGTTGGAAATTCGTCCGTTTGATTGAAAATTAATTTGGTTAAAAATTCATTTTCTTTTGATTTGAATTTTTTTTTTAATTGAAAATTTAATACTGTTTTCTAATAATCAACAAAGTAGTTCAACTTCCAAACAAGTAGTTGAATTTTCAAGGAAAAAAGATGAGTTCTCAACGAAAAAATTTTCTCTGAGAATAAAGTTAGAAATTCATTGTTTTATCTGATTTTTTCAACTAATTTTCAACTTTTCAGTTAGATCGAGGCAATAATTAACTGAATTTAATAGACAAAATTGTTGGAACTATTTATAATTTATAATAATATTCTTTTATAATAATGCTAGAAATTTCTAATTTTTTTCTAATATTTTCCACTTTTGGTCCACTTTCAAATTCTAGTGAGGTAATAATTAAACCAATCTGACAAACATAATTGTTTAAAGAATTAATTATTTTTATTTAACATTCTCGTTGAATAATGCTAGAAAGTTGCGGTTTTTTTCTGAAATTTTGAACTATTTGTCTATTTTTCACTTGAAGTGATTTGATAAATATTTAAGTCAAGCAAAAATAATTGTTTAAAATAAAATGATTATTTTTATTAACTATCTCCATCTATATTAATACCAGATAGGTGCGGTTTTTTTTGAAATTTCTAACTTTTTGCCCACTTTTCACTTAGTGAGGTAATAATCAATGCAAGTTTGTTGCAAATCCAACTATTTTTTGGAAAACTTATATTTTTAATTTAAAAATTCATCTATTTTAGTGAAAATTGCATGTTTCTTGAATGAAAATGCAACTGTTTGATAAAAAATTCAACACAAGAACAATTTTGTTAAAATTTTATACTGTTTGGTTAATAAATTCAACTATATTTTGTTGAAAATTCAACGGTTTTGTTGCAAAATCGTCTTCGTAGATTGAAAATTCCAGTATCTTGATAGAAAATCTACTTCGCATATAAAAACTCACATTTTGTTGTTGAAAAGTCAAGCTGAAATTTTTTTTTGGTAAAAATTCAGCTTTTTTGACAAATTTATCTCTTACCAGGCACTCTTTTTTGCTTGGGGATTCGACTATTTTTTTTTTAAATTTTGAGAGAAATACTTTGTTAAGAAACATTTTTTTGTTGGAGATTTATATTTTTATTTGAAAAATCATTTCTTTGGTTCAAAGTTTAACTTTTGTTTATGTGAACAATTTGATTTAGAAATAAAATTGTTTGAATAAACAAAAATTGTCCATGTCAAGTGATCACAAGAATTTTCGTGCATGAATAGGCATTGCGTATAACTCGGTGTTACGAGATCTTTAGTAGTAAAGAAAAACCACAATAAATATTTTTGAAAAAATTCCCAAAAATGGTGAAGATATGGGACTTTAAAATTTTTTGTACCTTTCACATTAGCATGAATCTTAAGAAATTTTTCTATTCTTTGTAATCATTCCAATATTCTTGAAAAACTTATAAGCTTAGTTCAAAATCTTCAAAAAATAACATTTTTCCTAATTATTTAAAATTTTTAATTATTTCGAATCTTTTTAAATCTTTTGAACCTTTTAAATATGTTTCAGAATGATTCAAATTTTTCCTAAAATTTGTAACTAGAAAAGTTGAATTATCAACAAAAAAGTTAATTTTCAACCAAGAAAGATGACTTTCCTACCGTAAAAAATGAATTTTCTACCAAAAGACGAATTTTTAACGAGTTGAATTAAACAAAATAAAACGATTTAAAAAAAATTGGTTGAATCTTGAGAAAGAAGAATTTTCAATACAAAAAGATGAATTTTAAACAAAATATTTGAATTTTCAGGTAAAAATGGAATCGTTACATTGTCTTTTAAAAAATAATTTTCAACATACAAAAATAATTTTCGACTAGTCGAATTTAACCAAAAAAGACAAATGTTAAAGAAACGGATTTGAGAAAAAAGTTAACATTCCAGCCGAAAAGGTGAATATCACATAAAAACAGAATTTTTAACGAAATATTTCAACTTCCAACCAAGAAAAGGTAAATTTTCAACAAAAACTATTAATTTCCCACCAAGAAATTTAATTTTCTACAAAAAAGATCAATTTTTAACAAAATATATCAAGTGTTAACAAAACTGTGGAATTTTTGAGCCAAAAAGACAAATTATCTAGAAAGAAATTGAATTTTCAACCCTAAAATATGATTTTTTAACAAAAAAGTTTATTCCTCACCAAATAGTTGAATTTTTAATTAAATAGGTAATTTTTAATCAAGCAGTTAAATTTTACACCCAAAGTTATGAATCTGGAGCAAAAAAATTAATTTTCAACAAAACAGTTAAATTTTGAACCAAACAGTCAACCTGCATTACAAATCAAAATCAAATTTTATACAAAGTCCTTCAAGTTTTACCCACGCAAATGAATTTTTAATTGAATAGGTCATTTTTCAACAATATAGTTAAACTTTGAACCAAAGAGATGAATTTTCAAATAAAAATATAAATCTCCAACAACAAATTGTTTCTTGACAAAGTGTTTCTATCGAAATTTTTCAACAAAATAGTCGAATCCTCCAGCAAAAAAGAGTGCCTGGTAAGAGATAAGTTTTTCAAAAAAAAGTTGAATTTTTACCCAAGAAAAATTTCAGCTTGACTTCTCAACAACAAAATGTGAGTTTTAAAATGCGAAGTAGATTTTCTTTCAAGATACTGGAATTTTCAATCTACGAAAACGATTTTTCAACGCAACCGTTGTATTTTCAACAAATTAAAGTTGAATTTATAAACCAAACAGTATCAATTTTCAACAAAATAGTTCTCGTGTTGAATTTTCCATCAAACAGTTGCATTTTCATTCAAGAAAGATGCAATTTTCGCTAAAATAGATGAATTTTTAAATTAAAAAGATAAGTTTCCCAAAAAATAGTTGGATTTGTAACAAAACAGTTGAATTTTTAACCAGACAGTTTCATTTTTTATTCAGGATTTATTATAATAATTTTTTTGTATTTAATTTCATTTTACGCGTCTCCGAAACTAAACATCTTCAAATTTCAGAGTAATAAACTCCATCGGAAATTATTTCTAAACTGGAACCAAAAGGGACAACAGCTTAATTTTACTATAGGGAATCCCCGTAATAAAGTTCACGATTCTATTTACAATGTCCAGTTTAAATATCTCAGGTAGGCCAGCCTTCCAAGATATAATCCCAGGCGAGAAGAAGCAAGCGAGGGGTAACTCACGCAGGGCAATGGTGGGGGTATACTTAGCAGGTAGGAAAATGCGAGTCGGAATTCGGCCAGGCCTGGAATATCCAAAACGAGGAGTTTAAGAGGAGAAATGCCGTGCTGGAAGATGATGTTAATTCACTTACGGAGGAAGTTCTTCACCTCCGCAGAGATGCATGTGCAAAAATGTAATAATGCACAAGCTCAAGGACACTGAACCTATTAACCAAGACCATATGCAGTCCGTTCACGAGGTATTTCACAAGATCAACGTGGAGTCGGTTGTGGTGGAATCAGCCACCCGTTTGAGAAGAAATTCAGGTTCTAGACAGGTCCTCATCAAGCTAGGCTCGCCATCGCATAGGCCTCGTGTTTGTGAAAGGGCCGAAGACTTTTCGATTATGGGTCTTTTGGTGACTTTCGGTCCATGGTTAACGAAGAGTGAACGTTATTGCTAAAATATTTACGCGGATTCTACTGCACAGATAAGTGTCAGTGTTTGCCGGAATTTCAGGCGGGTTTAAGGGCGGCCATAGGTTGTATGAGCCATATCTTTGTTTTTGCTCCATCCTAGACATCGATCTTTTCACTCCTGGTGGTCAGGTTTTTGCCTTTTTAACTGATTTCGAGAGAGCCTTCCCCCTCAGTCAGACATGATTGGCTCTGGCAGAAATTACTGAGCCTAGGTGTCAGCACATAATCTATTAGGGTATTAAGAAGTCTCTATGATGCAGCTAGTATAACCATTCGCACTCCAGAGGGTACCACCTCCCCAGGTGACGTGAAGTGCGGAGTTCTTCAGGGTGAGCTTCTCAGCCCAATTTTCTTCATCTTAGCAATCTGGAATTAAGAAAGTTTTTTGCTGAGTCGTGGCCTTAGGGGAACTCAAATTGACCACCTGATCGAGGTCATCCTTTCGGCATATACTGATGATATAGTTGTACTTGCTGACACTAGGATTGATCTCCAGAGAAAAATTAATGCTATTACTGAATATTGTAGGTTAAATTATCTGAAACTCAATACATACAAGAACAAGAGCATGATTTTTCATAGGGGCAGGCCTCCGTTGATACCAAATTCTACGTTTGAGGAAACTCAATTGGAAATGGTCTGGGAATATTCCTACCTGGGCAAGCTTCTTGGAAGCTCGGGTACTTCTTCAAGCTCTTGGCGTGTACCAAAATGGTTCCTGCCGCTGGGATAGCCGTGGGTTCATCTTTTCAAGTCCTACGAGCCTCCAATTCGGAATCATGGCGCACTAAACTAATTTTATTTCTGAGCCTTACCTTAAGCGTTCTTTTTTACGCCACAGGGATCGGGGGTTTGAGGTATTGTGAGAATATCGAGGTAATCCACACTACTTCCTTTAGGAGAGTTCTGGGCCTGCCTTCACATACTCCAGGTTACGCTCTGAAACTGGAACCAGGCCGTGTTCCACTAGCATACAACATATCAAAGATGGTCTTGAGTTGGCAACAGAAGTTTTGGGTATGGTTAAAAAGAGGCTTTCTAAAGTTTGTTTAAAACGTTTACAGGTTCTTGCGGACTCAGGTAGGACAGTTCCAAAGCTTGATTGAGCCCTGCTGCTAAACCATCTTATCACGTTGTGTGGAATGGAGGCCTCATGTCCCGGCTTGAACTTGGTAAGTTTGCAGAACAATAAGGATAAAATCCTTGCGAAATTCGAGGCCTATCATAGAGATGCAGACCTGTCTAAATGGTGGAATACCGTTTAGATACGTTAGATTTCCTGCCCAGGTACGTCTTATGGGATATGTGAGGGGTAGATTACACAGGACCACAAATGGTTTAGGGAGTCTACTGGGATTCTAATAGGTGTACTTTATGTTTTTGGGGTCGCTGAACACGAATCCGTTCGCTGAATTGAGCCAGCACGTCAGGTTTTGCAGTAAAATCAAAAAAATCGTAAAAATCCCGATTTTCTGCCTAAATTTTGGTCCCAAAGCCACAAACCTTAACCCACGAACCCCAAACCCACAATCCTCGAATATAATACCAATTGACAAATTGGTAATTTAGGGTGTGAGGTTTTTGGGTTTGAGGGTTTGGGGTTTGTGGATATGGAAATATGGGTTTTCTGGCGAGTAAAATTTGAAGATTTTAGGTCTGTTAATGTCAAGGTGTTGTTTTGAAGTCTGACTAAAGCTTCCACTTTTGTCAAACTTTTTGGTTAGGTTTTCATGATACTATTCAAAGTCCCATTGCCTCTCACGATGAGTTGCTTTTTTAACGTGAGTCCCCTTTCCTCTCACGATGGGGTGCTTGTTTAGCGTGACTCCTCCTGCCTCTCACGAAAAGGTGCTTCTTAAGCATGAGTCCTCTTGCCTCTCACAATGTGGTGCTTGTTAAGCGTGATTCCTCTTGCCTCTCACGATGGGGTGCTTGTTTACCGTGAGTCCCCTTGCTTCTCACGATAGGGTGCTTGTTTAGCGTGAGTCTCCTTGCCTCTCACGATGGGGTGCTTGTTAAGCGTGTGTCCTTTTTCCTCTCACGATGGGAGTTTGTTAAGTGTGAGTCCTCTTGGCTCTCACGATGGGGTACTTTTTTAGCGTGAGTCCTCTTGCCTCTCACGATGGGGTGCTTGTTTAGCGTGAGTCCCCTTGCTTCTCACGATAGGGTGCTTGTTTAGCGTGAGTCTTCCTGCCTTTCACGATGGGCAGCTTGTTTAGCGTGAGTCCCCTTGTCTCTAACGATGGGTTGCTTGTTTAGCGTGAGTCCTCTTGCCTCTCACGGTGGGGTGCTTGTTTAGCGTGAGTCCCCTTGCTCCTCACGATAGGGTGCTTGTTTAGCGTGAGTCTCCTTGCCTCTCACGATGGGGTGCTTGTTAAGCGTGTGTCCCTTTGCTTCCCACGATGGTAGCTTGTTAAGCGTGAGTCCTCTTGCCTCTCACGATGGGGTACTTTTTTAGCGTGAGTCCTCTTGCCTCTCACGATGGGGTGCTTGTTAAGCGTGTGTCCCTTTGCCTCTCACGATGGGGTGCTTGTTTAGCGTGAGTCTTCTTGCCTCTCACGACAGGGTGCTTGTTTAACGTGAGTCCCCTCGCCTCTCACGATGGTGTGCTTGTCTAGCGTGAGTTCCCTTGCCTCTCATGATAGGGTGCTTGTTTAGCGTGAGTCTTCTTGCCTCTCGCGATGGGGTGCTTGTTTAGCGTGAGTTCCCTTGCCTCTCATGATGGGGTGCTTGTTTAGCGTGAGTCTTCTTGCCTCTTACGATGGGGTGCTTGTTTCGCGTGAGTCCCCTCGCCTCTCACGACAGGGTGCTTGTTTAACGTGAGTTCCCTTGCCTCTCACGATGGGGTGATTGTTTAGCGTGAGTCTTCTTGCCTCTCACGATGGGGTGCTTGTTCAGCGTGAGTCTTCTTGCCTCTCGCGATGGGGTGCTTGTTAAGCATGAGTTCCCTTGCCTCTCATGATAGGGTGCTTGTTTAGCGTGAGTCTTCTTGCCTCTCACGACAGGGTGCTTGTTTCGCGTGAGTCCCCTCGCCTCTCATGATGGGGTGCTTGTTTAGCATGAGTCTTCTTGCCTCTCACGACAGGGTGCTTGTTTCACGTGAGTCCCCTTGCCTCTCACGATGGGTTGCTTGTTGAGCGTGAGTTCCCTTGCCTCCCATGATGAGGTGCTTGTTTAGCGTGAGTCTTCTTGCCACTCACGATGGGGTGCTTGTTTAGCGTGAGTCTTCTTGCCTCTCGCGATGGGGTGCTTGTTTAGCGTGAGTCCCCTTGTCTCTAACGATGGGTTGCTTGTTAAGCGTGAGTCCTCTTGCCTCTCACGATGGGGTGCTTGTTTGGCGTGAGTCTTCTTGCCTCTCACGACAGCGTGCTTGTTTAACGTGAGTCCCCTTGCCTCTTACGATGGGGTGCTTGTTTCGCGTGAGTCCCCTCGCCTCTCATGATGAGGTGCTTGTTTAGCATGAGTCTTCTTGCCTCTCACGATGGGGTGCTTGTCTAGCGTGACTCTTCTTGCCTCTCACGATGGATTGCTTGTTTAGCGTGAGTCTTCTTGCCTCTTGCGATGGGGTGCTTGTATAACGTGAGTTCCCTGGCCTCTCACGATGGGGTGCTTGTTGAGCGTGAGTCCCCTTGCCTCTCATGATGGGGTGCTTGTTTAACGTGAGTCCCCTTGCCTATCACGATGGGGTGCTTGTTTAGCGTAAGTCTTCTTGCCTCTCACGATGGGATGCTTATTTAGCGTGGGTCCCCTTGCCTCTCATGATGGGTGCTTGTTTAGCGTGAGTAAATGTACTTTTAAAATTTTTGAGTACATAGGTTGGTGTGACAGACTTTTTCAACATTAATTACTACACTTTTTTGAAATTCAAAATAGACTTATTTATACGTCACGATGAATTAAGCTTTTATTTACACCTGCGATTTTAAGTTACTTTTTCTATTTATTTCACAAAACAAGCAGAATCGTAACAACTCATAAGAATATTCCAATACATACTGGCTTCATATTTTCGCCAGCAAACCCAGAAGCTCCATTTCCACAAACCCGAAAACCTCACATGCTACAATACCAATTTCTCAATTGGTATTATATTCGAGGATTGTGGGTTTGGGGTTTGTGGGTTTGGGGTTAGTGGGTTAAGGTTTGTGGCTTTGGGACCAAAATTTAGGCAGAAAATCGGGATTTTAACGATTTTTTGAACTTTACTGCAAAACCTGACGTGCTGGCTCAACTCAGCGAACGGATTCGTGTTCAGCGACCCCAAAAAACATAAAGTACACCTATTAGAATCCCAGTAGACTCCCTGAACCATTTTGTGGTCCTGTGTTATCATTGGCGGATCTTTGTTTTGGGTACACTAGGGGGGAATCTCTGCACAATCTGCAACCTGGCAGTGGAAGAGGATTTGTTCCATTTGATGGCAGAATGCCCCATGTATAGGGATGTCAGAAAGTATTGTTTCGAGTCCGCGCTTAGACGTACAGCCACAGGTCTATTCTGAATTGCGCTCCTGAATTCCCCGAATAAAACATAATTATTGCGTGTCGCTGAATACTTGTTTAGTGTACTGAAAGTTAGGGCATTTATAATGTCTCCGTGGTGTTACTTGTTTACATTGTATTAATAGTGCAAAAGAGTAGCTTATCGTTTAATTCAACCCCTTTGTACAGAACTTTTGACCTAAACAAATATCGCAGCTAGCATTAGGTATTATATATGGGGCATAATTTCTGAAGTGTACCCACCTCAAAAATGAAAGTTGTCCGGTCGGGCTAAAAATTGGCCTAATTGTAGTCCTATTAGGAAGTACTCCTCACACCAAAAATTAATTTATTTTGATGATTATTTATCAAAGTGGAGGGGGTACAATTTATGGGGTTCTCAAGCAAAGCCTTACTTTCAAACGTTTGTAACTTTTGTCCTGTTGTCTGAAACAAAATTTCACCTTGAATATTTTCGATAGCTTTTTTCACAAGCTTTCTGTTGGTGATAACGATTTTCAAAAAAACTCCAAATTTGACCCGAATTTTCGAAAATCAAAAATAAATTTGACTTTTTTCAAATTTCGGCACTTTTTTTTCTTCAAAATAGTTTTAAAAGAAAGCTGAGATTTTTTCCTATGAGACCTCCAATTTTCAGAGTGGCAAATTGATTCGTCTTTGAGTAATAGAACGATACGTAAACAAGATGCCGTGATAGGGTGAGTGGCGCGTGATTTCCCCTAGTGCACTCACGCCGAGGATCTTTGTGCAACGCTTTAGTGCCATTTTTTCAACTTAAGTAATATTATATGCTACTAGAATAAATGCTCTCTGCATTGCCAGGATGAAATAACAAGGCCTAAAAAAATTAATTATTTATAAAATTGTATTTCTGGAAATATCGTCTTTGGTCATTCTTATCTAAAATTCTCTTCGAATTTGAAAAAAATACTGTTTGCACGATGCCCTCTGAAAAAGTGATTGAAATTTGGGAGAGTAGAATGCAGCGCAATCATTCCACTGGAATAACGACCAAGCTACAATATTCACTGTCGTGATTTATTATAAAAAAGATGGAGAGCTCAAGCACGTAAGTATCGCAATCATATCTGATAACTTAGCTAATGACACGGTGGCTGTTCACGAGTATCAAAAGATAATAGTAGATTACTTGAAAACTCATTTCAGGCCAAAGAAGATCTACTATTTCACTGATGGTGCAGCGCAACATTTTAAAAATAAGAGTAGCTTTGTTAATCTCCAAGCCCATGAAGAAGACTTTGGTATCCAAGCTGAATGGCACTTCAATGGGTAAGGGTGCATGTGATGGTATTGGAGCGAATATAAAGAGACAAGCAGCGCGATCAAGCTTACAATGTTCTCCGAAACATCACATACTCACTCCCCATGCTTTGTTTCAGTGGGCAAAGAGTAACTGTAAGGAAACCGAAATTTTGTTCAGCAGCAAAGAAAATCATGCCTTAGCCACCGAGTTACTGAAAGCCAGATTGGACAAAGCTGTCACGATACCAGGTACATTACAGTACCACGCTTTCATTCCTACTCAAGATGGAAAACTTCAACTCAGGAAGTTTTCTTCCTCTGAGAAATACGACAACTTTTCGAATGGCAAAAAACAGAAACCGCAAAAGAGGCCTGCAAAGAGCTTGAGCGCACTAGAGGAAATAGCGCGACACGCCCTATCACGGCATCTTGTTTACGTATCGTTCTATTACTCAAAGACGAATTAATTTGCCACTCTGAAAATTGGAGGTCTCATGGGAAAAAATCTCAGCTTTCTTTTAAAGCTAGTTTGAAGAGAAAAAAAAGTGCCGAAATTTGAAAAAAAGTCAAATTTATTTTTGATTTTCAAAAATTCGGGTCAAATTTTGACTTTTTTGAAAATAGTTATCACCACCAGAAAGTTTGTGAAAAAATCTATTTAAAATATTTCAGGTGAAATTTTGTTTCAGGCAACAGGACAAAAGTTACAAACGTTTTAAGGTAAGGCTTTGCTTGAAAACCCCGTAAATTGTACCCCCTCCACTTTGATAAATAATCATCAAAATGAATTAATTTTTGGTGTGAGGAGTACTATCTAATAGGACTACAATTAGGCCAATTTTTAGCGCGATCGGGTAACTTTCATTTTTGAGGTGGGTACACTTCAGAAATTATGTATCGTGCCATATGTATCGTATATATATTGTATATATATTGTATATATATTGTTATATGTACCCATATGTATCGTGCAAATTGTCGTTAAATAATGAAATATAAAAAATAAAACACCTGGACTACCGGGTTTACTTCCTAGAACTAAGAGACCTTGGAAAAGCGGCTAGGGTGAATAAAATTTTAGTTTTGAAGGTATCTTCCTCGCAGAACATGTATTCTGAAAACCTGGGCTACCAGGTTTACTTCTTAGGAGGATGAGACCTTCGAAAACTTATCAGGGTAGCTAAATTCCCACCCTGAACGCCCTGCAGTTGTCGATTTTCGAAAAACATTTCTTTCTGCCAAACTCAAGTTCTGCCAATCAATAATCAATCCTTGATCGAGATATAGTAAAATTTGCAAACAAACATCCACAAACTCAACACTCACTTTAAATAAACGAAACTAAGTGAATAATTTTCTTACACCTGACTAAAAATTTAACTCTAAACTGTTTTTATTGATCATCATTCAGGTCAAAAGATTAAATGAATTCACAATGTGTTGAGTAGTTGAAATTTTATGACAGATAATTTATCAGGAAATTTCAATCAAGGTGATCATGAATAGAGATATCAAAACGTTGAGTAATTTTGATCGATTGGCCGCATCATTTTCATACCTGGTAGTTTTGTGTGATGATTGAAACCATAAATATTGGAACTAGAGAGCTGGCTAATGAACGCGCTAATGTCTTTTCGGACCGCAAACCAGTACGCAAGAGGAAATTTCAATTAGAACATTTCTTCGAAAGTTATCGTGTCGTCCGACAACAGACCAGACCGGCTGATAGAGAGACATTTTATAAAAACTATTTTTGCTGACTCAGCGTTTTTCAGAACGTCGAGCATTGACGTAGACTGGTTAGGTCTAAAATCACGTGAAACTTCGTTACAATTTTAATATATTGTTAAAAAATATGTTGAAAGTTACATTGGTAAACAAAAATTTCCATGAAGCTTTTTCTGTCGATTATCACTCCCCCGAAGTTCCCCTTGATGCTGGAAAGAGCAAGGCAAAGTTTTACCCCATAGGATGTGTAGGTCGATGAAAATTTGCGCAAAACAGTCTGACGTGAATATTAAAATAACATTCCATAATATTTATTTAGCACAGGTAATTAATTTCTAAATATAAAAAAATGTATCTGTTTCTTATGTCTTTCCAGTGAACTTTCTGCAAACGCGGTCGACCCTGCAGAAATAACATTTTTTAAATATTTTTGTAGGCTAATCACAGGTATATTGACAAAATAAAATATTGAAGATCAGCTTTATGTGATATTTCAAAACATAAATGGCATATTTCATTATTCTTCAAAATCATAGTTATGAGCCTTATAAAATAGTCTCATAAAATGTGAGATGAAATACTTGACGTATAATTCTATCTATAATCTTTGTATTACTTCCAAAAATATCCATTATTCAACTTTTTCTAAGTTACATTATTTCAACAACTTTTTTCAATTAATTCTTGAAATTTGAATAATTTGTATTTCCATATGTTCAAAATCCAAGAATTGTGAATTGTAACTCTTTCAAATTGCAGGACTTTGAATGGCGAATATTTTGAAATTTGAGACATTGAAACTGCAAATCATCAAAATTGAAAAATTTGAATTATGATTCTTTGAAATTGTAGAACTTCAAATTGTAAATTTTAATTATTTACATTTCAAATCTTATCAATTATAATAATCTAAAATTCAAAACTCCTGAATTCACAGTTTTCAATTGTAAATCTTTAAAATTGAAGAGTTGAAAATTGCAAATCCTTAACATTTCGTAATAATTATAATATAAGTATTAAATAATAATTTGTGATAATTCAATTATGTCATGTCCTTTTTCCAAAAACAGCGTTCTCTCGTATTACAGCAGGCCTATTTTTGAGGTCCGTAATTCGAAGAAAACTTTAACTGCCGTTTGCGGCGTTTTCCCGAATTTCAGCAACTCCATTACTACCACGAACTGCTTTTTCAATAATTATTTAAAATTTCAAAATAATTTTTCTGCAGATATGACAATTTAATATGCAATATAGTCAAGAACAACCAAAAAAGTTCAGAAAATTAATTAGAATCCGCGACACACGCGAATAAAGATTCTAACAATTTTTTTCGTTTTTCGCAGGTTCGTTCATTTTGCGCAATCAAACTTCCTATAAGAATATGTTCTTTTTGAGTTGAAATTCGAAATTTGTTACAAAGATCTCCAGGGGCCAGCGCCGTTTAGCAAAAACAATTAGGTGGCGATTGAGGAATAAAAATTTGATTTTTTCTGAATATCAGCAATTTTCTGTTAGTTCAAAAAAATGATAATATACTCACATGGTGCTGTCTGACCTCCGTTGTTGGGCGTTGCGAGCAGATTATGTTCTAGTCGAAAAAGATATAATTCGTTCCGCAATTCTCGTACCCGAACTGACTTGTCCCAAAGAGAAACTGCGAGATATAATATAGGGATTTTTATTAAACAATTTTTTCAACGAACCTAAAAAATTTGCTATAGGTCCAAAATAATGAGAGCCCAAATGCAACCGCGAATTTCGTTATTAATAAAGAAAACGAATGTTCCAAATTTCAATGAAGCAAATATATTTTAAAAATCTGGGCACCCTGAATTATGTGTTTTCAGAGTATTATGTTATTTTGACTTCTTGTTGTCCAATGCCTATTGACAAATGTGCAAGCAACGTACTTTGAACGTTATTTAGAGGTGACTTTTTGTACAAAGTGAATATATTAACTGGCGGAGGTTAAAAATATAAGATTTTTTCTTACGCGTCTTCAATATGAACCGAGCCTAGGGCACACGTCTGCTCTTTCTCGAGCTTCGCGCTCGATAATACATTTATTTCTCGCACGATAATGTATTTACCTCGCGCTTCGCGCTTGGTCTTTGTGTTTCCCCCACATTTGTGAACACACAATTCAAAATTGAAGGTCAAAGCTTCGACAACTGCAATTTGGTGATTGTGAATTCTCATTTGTTACAGCTCCTTCTGTCTTAACGAGCATACTCTCATCACATACCTCGTGCTTTGCACTCGATTTGTCTAAAGTGTAAACTTGTGTACATTCTGTTCTACCCTATTATATTAAATATATATCACATTTATTTCTGCACATCGGCCTGGTTTCGTTTATTCAGATATTGCAAAAAAAGTACAATTTTATTCATCATGATTACGTTAGTATTTGTTTTCCATGTTACATTATATTTTATTCGCAGTCTCTATGAAAAATCTATCATTTCAATAAATTCATATTATGACCATACAAAATAACCATCACTGAGAAAAATGGATTATAAGAACTGGATAATAGAATTAAAGTATAATACACCGTATAGAAAAGTATATTAGCGCGTATAATCTATAATATTTTTCTAATATATGAAGATGTTACCAAATATAATCTCTAGATGTTACATTCTTATAATCTTCATGAATTAATTTGTAACATCTCAGATTTTAAAATATCCATGCGTCTGTGTAGTCTCATATGGTACGTCGCATCGTAGCGCGTGTCATTTGCATCTGTTTGCATTAAAACGAGTAATAATTTAGTTATAAAATTATTATTAGTGCTAAATCACATGTGAATTAGATATTGAAAATGGGTAAGTTTATATTGCTTTTCATTACACATCACTGCCACTTGTAAAAGTACAGAATTAGCCTCCTTTACTTTCGTTTTTGTAGTCTTATGATAGCCACTTTCCTGCTTATTGTATGTTTAAAAAATTAAAATTTGTTTCCAGTTCTAATTCCGAGCTCGTCTATCAAAATTTTGTATAGATTTATAAATACGTTTGCAAATATTATTATATATATTTGAAGTTGTCTAATGGTCCAGGATTCTAATATGGATATTAGATTTAAAAATCTTGGATTATAGATCTTATGATCTCAGATTATAAAGTTTAATAATCCAAGATATTATCCTGTAATATCTATTTCTTAATATCTATAGATTGTAGTTCTAATAATCTGGATCGCTATCCCATATGTAATATTCCAAGATTATATCCGGTAACATATTTTTTATTACCAGGTATAATCCATTTTTCTCAGTGATTGGTATTGAAACATAAGTATTTCCTTTGTCCTGTTTTTATAATTTAAAAAACAGTTAAGAGCAATTTTGTAAAACTTTCAAAAACAGATAATTTTGTCCCTTGTCTATTTATTCTGTCTTGTTGGTTTCGTGAAAAAGTTAAATAATTACGTTTCTCAATTTTATTTGAATTAGAAAATTCCTTCAAAAGTTATTGCGTCGTCAGACAACAGACCAGTCAGGCCAATAGACAGACATTTTATAAAAACTATTTTTCCTGACTCAGCGTGTTTTAAAACGTCGAAAATTGACGAAAACTGACAAGGTCAAAAATCACAGGAATCTAAGACATTCCATCATGAATGATGAGAATATAAAAAGTGCTTAGGATTATTTTTAATTACACTTTCGTCATCTATAAGGTAATCTTTCCAGTAACCGTGACATAATATAAAAAAAATTATTTTCCCCAAAGAAATGGTAAGATTTCGAAATATGTCATTAAAACATGAAATGCTTAGACATAAATATTAAATTAACATTTCACAACATTTATATCGCACAGACAATTAAATTGTTAAGATTTTTTTAGGCTGATCATAGGTATATTGACAAAATAAAATATTGAAGATTAGTATTATCTGCTATTTCAAAACATCAATTGCATATTTCATTATTTTTTTAAATCATAGTTTGAACGCCTAATAAGATGTGAAATAAAAAAACTTGACGTATAATTTTATCTATGAGTTTTGTATGACTTCCAAAAATATCAATTATTTAAAGTTTTCTAAGTTGAATTATTTCAAAAATTTTTTTAATGATGTACATTCCAAGTTCATCAATTTTAATGATTGAAAATTCAAAACTCTCGACTCTTGATCTCCAAAATCATCACAATTTAAGAATTGTCATTTACACATTCATCAAAATTGGAGAGTTCTGAATTTTAAATCTTCATGAATGAATAGCTTTAAACTGCAAATCGTTGAAATTGAAGAATTTTCCATTGATATTTTTCAAAATTGAACTCTTTCAAAAAAATGTTTCAAACTAGATACTTTTAAAATATAAGTCTCGAAAATTGAATAATTTGTATTTCCATATTGTGAGACTCCAAGAATTGTCAATTGTAACTGTGAATTGTAAATGTGGAATTTCAAGTTGTAAATTTTAATTATTTACATTTCAAATTCTATCAATTATAAACATCTAAAATACAGAACTCCTGACTTTTGATCTTCAAAATTGCACAGTCTCCAATTGTAAATCTTTAAAATTGAAGAGTTTAAAATTGAAAAACCTTAATATTTCATAATGGTTATAATATAATGACTGAATAATAATTTGTAATAATCCAATTATCTCATGTACTTTTACCATAAATGGCATTCTCTCAAATTACAGCACGCCCATTTCTGACGTCCGTAATTCTAAGAGAGCTGTAACTGCCGGTTACGGCGTTTTCCCGAATTTCAGCATCCCGATTAACACCACTAACTGCATTTTCAATCATCAATTCACATTTTAAAGAAATTCTGTGGTAGATATGACAAGTTCGTAAGCAGTTGAGTTCATTTGGCAGTTAACGGCCTTCTCCCAAATCACGGTGGTTGTTCAGCAGAACTATCATTTAAAGTTATCATTGATTTCCACAAACTTCATAAATTTCATAAACTTCTAAAATTTGGTGAAAGTTTTTTTTATTATTAAACGGGGTTTTTGGGTTTACTTTGAAAACAGGGAAACTTACAAAATTTTTGTTCTATGGAAAAGATGCGCTATTAAATTTCCTATGAGAATATGTACTTTTTGAGTTGACATTCGAAATTTGTTTCAAAGGTTTCCAGAGGCCAACACCGTTCAGCGGAAATAATTTAGTAGCGGTTAAGAAATAGAATTTGGATTTTGATTTCAACATCAGCAATTTTTTTTAGTTCAAAAAATGATAATATACTCACACTGTGGGGTGACAGGGGCTTGTTGCGCCTGTTCAATATCAGCCTGCAACTCTCGAACACGTTTTAATACAGGATCCTCTTGTGCAGGTTGGTCCGTTCCTTCTTGGTGATGTGACAAGTTATCAGATCCATCTGTGTTTGAAAATATAAGATTTTTTCTTATGCGTCTTTAGTATGAACTTAACAATTTGAAAAAGGTGAAAAAATCTTGCCGCTACGCAGGCACGTAGGCATCGTACACAGGCCGTTTACAATTAGACGTCAAAGCATCTACAAGTGTAATTTGGTGATTGTGAGTTCTCTTTTGTTAAAGCTCAATGAACACATTCTCATCACAAATGTCGTGCTTCTCACTCGATTTTGTCCAAAATGTGAACTTTTCTACATTATGTGCAACACTATTTTATCAAATCTATATCACATTCATTCTTGTATCTTGGCCGGGTATTTCTGATTCAAACATTGCAAAATAAAGTACAAATTTTATTTATCATGATTACCATTGGTATCGATACCACTAGTATCGATCCGACATTTTGAATTTGCAACAAGCCATTTTCGACATGCAGTGTCATTTTCAAAACAACCCTGCTGTAATTTGAATCGCTGGACTGCGAATAAACTTCAAGTAGCCACAGGAAATCAAAAATTTCGAGCACAATTTATATGTCTATGGTAAAAAAATGTTCACAAATTTTCATAAATTTAATAAAATTCCAATTTCTATGAATTTACAAAATAATGGAAAGAAAGTTTCAGATGCCCAGACGGAAGGAAATAGATTGTGAAGATAAATTTTTGGAACATATGTTGGCATACACGTCGTGATTTCCACTTTTCATTTTCTCAGAAGATCAAAAGAATTATGATATACTAACGGTCGTGGCTACTGGACGAAGGTTGACTTGGATTTTGACCAAAGTCCGGATGAGTATAAAGATTATGTTGATTCCACCACTGATCAGCTCCATCTGTAAGATATAATATAGGGATTTTCATTAAAGAATTCTTCCAACGAACTTAAAAAATTTTCTATCGTTCTAAAATAGGTGAGTTTTGGTTGATTTGGATTTATTTTGGGCGTGAGAGGGCGTGAGGTCCCCCCTTGGTGCTCAAGCTATGAAGCCTATTGTGCCACACCCGTGTTTATGCTCAAGGCAATGCTCCGTATCCGGCCATATTCGCCGAGCGTTTTTAGATCTCGGTGGGTTTCGCTGTTTCCAAAGTTCTGAAAATATACCTCTCAGGTGCCAGGCGTACCTATCGCACAGTAAAAATCGTCCTACTTTGTAACAGTCAAAGTTATCCTCTACCATTCTGCCATTTGGCAGCCTCTCTAGCAGGCCGCAGGAGGAGAATACGGCCAGACTAGGGTGGACAGAGCGATCCATCCAAGGTCATCAGTTGAATGCACAGATTAGAAGCACTGTCCTGATGTGTTATGTGAGTGTATGCGAATGCATTCATTACTCGAAATCGACCAGCCACTATCGAGTGTGAGTCCCCGGTAGATACCTCAAACGCCAGAAGATCACTTACTCATTTTCGAGTCTTCTCAAACTCGACTTGGACCCCCCGAGCCTACTACCCTCGAATTGGGGCCTCTACCTTGGTACGTAACCAGAATCTTATAAGGGGACCTGCAGCTTAAGGTGGATTCCGAACCACGACAAAAATCAAGAAAGTGCATCTTTTTATTATGTTTTAGCATTTTCCAAAA
This sequence comes from Andricus quercusramuli, assembly GCA_932178445.1. Lineage (NCBI taxonomy): Eukaryota > Metazoa > Arthropoda > Insecta > Hymenoptera > Cynipidae > Andricus > Andricus quercusramuli. The sequence continues at coordinate 306,846 of CAKNXH010063168.1, forward strand.
CAAATACTTTTTCACTACTTTTCTGGATTTTGGCCCACTGCACTGAACGGCCACTAGCAGTGTTCCAGTTGGGTCTTCCGGATTGAAAGATATGCATCGATGCAGTATTCTTCCAGAGATGTTTATTGAATGGCTTTTCAATCTGCGCGGAAAAAATACCTACACTTAATAATCCCGAACACAATTCACACGTCCAGCAAAACATTATAAAAGCTATCAAAAGGTACCGGTGAATTACCGTAAGATACTCTACTTTTGAAAAATCCATAAACTTCATGTATTTTCACTGTTTTCACACATTTTCATAAAGGACCCCGCACCAAATGTACAGAAAAAAGCCTTATAATGAAAAATTCTAAAAGAAATGTTTTCTTGTATTTTCGAACTTGAAAACTAAAAATTCGGAAGAAAAATGTCAGAAACATGGACAGTTTTCGGACAAACACTTGTCGAAAGTTTCGATTTTTTCATGTATTTTAATGAAAAAATGCTTATTTTAGCAAAATGTTTTTTTTTCCTCAAAAATGCTATTATAGATTTGACTAAAACTTTCATATTTTGACTATCAGGCGTACCGAATCAAAAGATTCATACCCATGAACTAGAAAGAATAACGATTCTTTGGGTATACAGCATGTTTTTGGGGGTGTTTTTGTAACCTAAACATCCAAGTAACATATGTAAATCATCATTTCTTAGTAACTAAAATCAATAGAGATTTTTATTCAACTGCTACGATATGAAACGACTTTCCAATAAGTGGAGTAAGCGTACATAGCAAGAATATGTTTTGACCTAATTTTAGGGGATGTTTTACCATCCCTTAAACAATGAGTCTGAAGTTCCTAACGCATAAATCAATAAAGAAAAATAATTTTATTTCCAAATGCATGAAAGCTGCTATTTCAAGACAGAAATAGTCGCATACAACCCTGAAAGTTTCTTAAAGCACTGTCAACCCTCATCAGATATAAAACTCACCCAAGCTACCCCTAAATATTTTTAAAATTCAACAAAATCAACCTAATTCCAAAATCCGCCCAGTTTTTGCTGATAATAATTTCAATTGATGCCAAAGGGGCACACATGAAGTCTCAACCCTTCAACATGTGTAGAACTCACCCCAGCTACCCCCGAATATCTTAAAAGTTCGATAAAATCACCCTAATCCCAAAGAACGCCAGGATTTTTCTGAAAATGTTTTCAGTTGATGCCAAAAGGGCGAAAAATGTTTCAAAACCTCAGCACATACAGAACTCAACCCAGTCACCCCTAAATATTTTAAAAATTCAAAATCAATAACCCTAATTTCAAAGTACACCAGGATTTTTCTGAACATGTTTTTAATTGATGCCAAAGGTGCAAAAATCAAGTCTGAACACCTCAGCGCATGTAAAAATCACCCCAACCACCCCCAAATATTTTAAAAGATCAATGAAATCACCTTAATCCCAAAGTACGCCGGGTTTTTTCTGACAATGTTTTCAGTTGACGCCAAAGGGGCAAAAAAATGTCGCAACCCCTCAGCACATTTAGAACTCACCCCAGTCACCGCTAAATATTTTCAAGATTCAATATAAACAGCCCAATTCCAAAATAAGCCAGGATTTTGATAATAATTTTTTCAATTAATGCAAACGGTGTGCACGAAAAGTCTCAACACCTCAGTACATTTGGAACTCATCCATGTCTAAATATTTTTGAAATTGAACAAAACCAACCTAACTCAAAAATCCGCCCAGCTTTTGCTGATGATAATTTCAATTGATGCCAAAAGTGCACACATGAAGTCTCAACCCTTAAGCACATGTAGAACTCACCCTACCCCCCCCCCCCGAATATTTTAAAAGTTCAATAAAATCACCCGGATTAAAAAATACGCCAGGTTTTTCTGATAATGTCTTCAGTTGATGCCAAACGGACAAAAATGTGTCTCAATCCCTCAGCACGTATAGAGCTCACCACAGCAATCCCTAAATATTTTAAAAATTCAATACAATCACCCTAATTTGAAAGTACACCAGGATTTTCCTGAAAATGTTCTCAACTGATGCCAAATGGGCAAAAAAAAGTTTCAAAACCTCAGCACATACAGAACTTACCCCAGTCACCCCTAAATATTTTCAAAAATCAATACAATCAGCCTAATCCCAAAGTACGGTAGGTTTTTTTTCTGACAATGTTTTCAGATGATGCCAAAGGGGCAAAAAATGTCACAGCCCCTCAGAACATGTACTTTGAAATTATGGTGATTTTATGGAACTTTAAAAATATTCGGGGGTGGCTGGGCTGAGTTCTACATGTGCTAAAGGGTTGAGACTTTATGTGTGCCCTTTGGCATCAATTGAAATTATTATCAGCAAAAACTGGGTGGATTTTTGAATTGAGTTGGTTTTGTTGAATTTAAAAAATATTTAGGGGTAGCTTGGGTGATTTTTATATCTGATGAGGGGTTGAAAGTGCTTTAAGAAGTTGTTAGGGTTGTACGCGAGTATTTTCTGTTATAAAATAGCAGCTCTCATGCATTTGAAAATAAAATTAATTTTCGTGATTGATTAATGCGTTAGGAACTTCAGACTCAGTGTTTAAGGGATGGTAAAACATCCCCTAAAATTAGGTCAAAACATATTCTTGCTATGCAAGCTTACTCGCTTATTGGAAAGTCGTTTCATATCGTAGCAGTTGAACAAATATCTCTATTGATTTTAGTTACTAAGAAATGATGATTTACATATGTTACTTGGATGTTCAGGGTACAAAAACACCCCCAAAAACATGCTGTATACCCAAAGAATCGTTAATCTTTCTAGTTCGTGGGTATGAATATTTTGATTTGATACGCCTGATAGTCAAAATATGAAAGTTTTAGTCAAATCTATCATAGCATTTTTGAGGAAAAAAAAAACATTTTGCTAAAATAAGCATTTTTCCATTAAAATAGATGTAAAAATCGAAACATTGGACAAGTATTTGTCTAAAAACTATCCATCTTTCTTTTTTTTCTCGAATTTTTAGTATGCAGGTTCGAAAATACAAGACAAATTTTTTTTAGAATTTTTTAACACAAGGCTTTTTTCTGTACATTTGGTGCGGGGTCCTTTCCACAAATTTCATTTTTCATTAATTTTTATCAATTTCTTTATCCTATAAATTTAAGAGATTAAGGAAAGTAAATTTTAGATGCTCAGACGGCAGAAAATAGATTGTCAAAATAAATTTTTGGAGAATATGTTAGCACGTACGTGGGGGTCTAGCGAAAAATTTTCGAGCATATTTTCGTACAAATTTCTTTTATGTCCTCAATAATTTGTATTATTTATCTAAAATGTCAAACTTATGGGTACACGTAAATATTTATTCTTGTAACATGTGTTGAGAAAAAAATTCTAGTTTCAGCTATAATAATTTTTTTAATAATCTTTATTACATAGCATGAACTAGAATTTTCGCCAAAATAGGTAACAAAGTTCATACTGAATTTTCACGCGTACTGATAAACTGAATTTCGTGTTAACATATTTTGTTAATGCATTGGGGCTGCGAGAAAGATATACTTCTTTGGGCTTTTCAAATGTTGTCTCTCTTTTTCTGGGACTTTGGCTCTTGTAAAAGTGTCTTTAACAACATTTGGTTAACGCAGTTATTCTTCCTGGTGGCTACAATCTGGAATTGGTCGCCAGAAACAAGATTATCGCACTTTTCTCTTTTCAAAAGTAACTTAAAATGTCAGGTTTTTGAAAATTTCACTATGTAGTGTGAACAAAATTTTCAAATAAGACATTTAAATGGGATGTAAATATAGCAGTGATTAACGTTGGAATTTGACAAAAATATAGTAAAATCTCAGTGATCAATGTAGCGAGGGTTTTGAAAATAGTGGTAGGGCTAGTATTACGGCAATATCCGTAATACAAGCAAGTTAGAAATGAGTTAAATGTATAAAAAATTCTTAAATACTAGACGGCAGTGCCTTAGAAGGATGTTGAATGAGCACTGACACGTTGGAGGGTCTTTGGAAATTTTTCTGTTATTATGATTAGAAAACATATCAAAATAAAAAAGACGAAAAGAGGTAAAAAGGGGAAATTCCCTTTTCACCTCTTTTCGTCTTTTTTGCCTACATATTTTCTCTAATTGAAATAGAAGAAAAATTTCCTGGCTGCTTTTTTCTTCTTTCTTGATCTTTTATCTTAATTTTTTTCAGTTCAAATGGATAAATTCAAGAGTGAAGTATCAAAATTTAATCGCTGTATTATTTTTTTTAATTTTCAAGAATTGCATAGCTAAATTTCTTGATTTATTCTGAAATGATTTTTTCCCAAATTTCAGGTATAACACAAAAATTCAAAAAAAATTGTAATATATGAAGAGTAGCAGTACATAAACAGACAACCAACATTTAGATTAAGAGTGTCTCTTTGCATTAAAAATTCTTTAAAAATTGAACCAAAAATTATTCTTAGTTTTGGAATTGGCTAACTTTTCAAACTAAAAATAGAATTTTTTATTTCAATTCGATATCAAGCCTGCTTTAGTTTTTGGTCCGCATCACTTTAAGATTGTCAATTTGCACATCAACTTCCTCGAACTTGGATAAATTTACCTGATTAAAATTTTCCGTCCCTAATTCAGCAAAACTTTGACTGAAGAGTCGACTTTCGTTCAATCTTTAAATAGTTATTGCGATTTTACTTCACGGATCTTTTACTGCAAACTGGGATTTTGTTTGATGCTAACTTCATTTTCTCACTACTGAATGAAAATAAAAACAAATAAATTTAAACAATGGATTCTTCATTTCCAGTGTTGTGTTTGGATTTGAGATCCATAATTCAAATATTTGATTTTACTTACAAGACAACAAAAGTGTCGACTTAAGTGACGGTTCATAGTCGGGGAAGAAACCGTTTGTGAACAAACTGATTTATAGAAGACAATTCTTAACCGATTAAACTTTTTTAGAATAAAAGCTAATGGAATTTAACACCGACTTTACAAAGAAGATTTTTGCGAAAGTTTTGAAATATTTTTCCATTCATTAACAGATATGCGAAAAAAAGTGTCGCTAGATTTTCACTAAATCTGAACACTTTGTAAACAAAAAGAGTTTTGATATTGTAATAATGAAAGCTTGTAAATTATTGGGTATTATATGAACAAATTTGATAAAAACTTAGCCTCATCAAGTATTTATGAATAAATACTTCTACCCTCCAAAATAAATTTAAGTCAAGGATGGAGAAGAAAAAGAACTAAAAGACGAGCAAACGCAAATCAAGATTGAGAGTATACAGAAAGTGGAAGTGCGAATAGATTTTCAAAATAGAATAATCGAACGTATTGTACTGTTTGTACATTCAATATTTTCGTTCCTATCATCTTTGTTACCCAGCTAGGGACAAATCAAAATTTCATGTCAGCCCCCTTAAACTTTAGTTTTAAAATTTTTCTTTTTATTGACGTTTGTTGTTCGCTTGTACTGTTTGTACATTCAATCTTTCCGTTTGTACCCTCTTGGTTATTAAAGAGGGGAAAATCAAAATTTCGGAACAGTACCGAAAAATTACTGGGGGTGGATTTTCGGAATATCTGAATATTATTTCAGATTTGGAAACATATTTTGGAGTTTTTTGAAAGTGACTTTTGTGACCATTTTTAATCGAAACATTTATTGGCCATTTTACGTCCAGAATCTACGGACCTGTATTGTTAGAAGTACATACTAGGGGTGGATTTCAAGGGGTTGCTTTTCAACGTTAAGGGTGGCAATCTAAAAATCGGTCTTGGTTTTATTCAAGAGACCTCACAAATTTTAATTGGGGCCCAAGAGAATCCTTGAAAAGTTCCAAATTCTGAGCTATGAAGAATGCCGAAGTTATATAGTGAAATATATAGGAATTAAATAGCTATTTTAATGAACCTGGGTACCATACAAAAATTAAAAACACTGAATAGCTTATAACAATTCAGAGACGGGAATTTATTTATTCACTTTCAGAAGTTGACATTACCATTGAGAAATATAATTTACTAAGACAGATAAAGATGCTAGAAAATATCAGTAGTTTTATTCGATGGTCCACATGGTTCTGGGTAACGATAATAATCCTCAAAAATAACAAGACTGAATTTTGGGCTCCAATCCTTAACTTAAGAAAACAACTTCTCGATATCACGCAGATATGACTTTATCAAAAAATGATATTTTTCAGAATATTACTGTGTAAACAGAGTCTCTCATTTTTAGGCTTCTCAAGAATTCCAACAACGAATTTCGGGCTCCTACTCTCAGCGTTAGAAAGCAACCCCTTGATACCACGCAGATGTGACTTTTTCAGAGAATTCTCTTTTTTAGGAATTTACTTAGTAACTGGATTTTCTGATGTTTGGGACTCGAAATTTTATACGGTGAATAGTCTCTGATTTGTGTGCTCATTGGAAATTCAAATTCGAATTCATAGAAAGGTGTTTGATTTTTTCAGATGCAGGGGTGGCTTTTTTGCACATAGAAGTGGTTTTTGACGGATTTTGTTTTTGGCAAGAGGGTGTTTTTTTGGACATAGGGGGTGATTTCTTGAATTTTTGTTTCGTGCATTCGAGAGCCTAAAATAAGCCCAAGATTGGGATGTACTTTGATACTTCCCAGTTTAAGTTTTTACATGGGGGCGGGGGTAGATTTATTTTTGGTAGGGGTAGTTCTTGAAAAATTAGTTGTTGGCGGGTCCAAGAGCCCGAAAAAGCCCAAAATTTTGTCGTCTTTGATTTTTAATTTTTTCATATTTTTATGTGGGGGAGGTGCTGGCTTGCGTCAAGCTAGCTCCAAATTTGAATTCTCGAAAAAGTAGTGCAGCCCGTAAATCCCCAATACAACCCAAAAAGAGGCCAAAGAAGCCCAAAATTCTGATGAAAAAAATGTTGGTAATTTCGATTGTTGAGGTGCTAGCTTGATGGACCTTCAACAGAGTCCAGGCAAAGTATGTAATACTGTCAATCACAAAGGTTGTCTGGGTATTTTTTTACTGGTTATTATTATACTGCGTGTTTTTTTTTAAGTTGAGACATCGAAATATCTCAAAAAATACGCATTCTATTAAAAAAATATCCGTGATCAAAACTTGACATTTTCGAGAGGGAAAAGCGAATTTCAAAAATTTACCCTCCCCCCCTCTTTATGTGGCAGGGGGGTGGGTTTTTTTTCGTGAATCGAGAAAAAAATTTTCGAATTAAACTGACGTATTTCATAGAGGAGAAACTCGATATGTGATGAAAAATTGGGGTTCCCATTTCAAATTAAAAAGTTGCCCCCGCTCGTGCTTCCTGTGGGGGGGGGGGGGTGAATTTTTTCAAAGCCGCTTTTCCACCTCGAAAATGAAAAGTTTTCATTGCGGATATTTTTTCATAGGATGCGTATTTTTTTTAGAAATTTCGATGTCTCAAGTGAAAAAAAACACCCATTATAATGATATCACAAAGATATTAGGATAGATTTTTTTACTTATTCAAAGTAAGACGCAGTTTACAAAAATATATTATCGAACAAAATTTTGTATGGATCTTTGGAATTTTCAAAAACAAATGCGCAAACTCAATTTTTGAAAGAAACCACTTTTGATTTTCTTCAAAACCTTTTTCAAGGATAGTTTTCAATCTGTTCTGAAAGCCCCTTTAATATAAAAATGGAATTCTTCTTATCTTTCCAGAAATAAATGAAAATGCATTCGAATTTTCTATCTTATTTTAAGGTATGAGAACCATATGGAAAAGATTTGACGAAGGAAGAACGTTGCTGATAAGGTTTTTCCTTATTTGAATTAAGCGAGACGTTACAGCAATTCGAAACATGACAAACGAGATATTCAATAAAAGAACGCAATTGCGTTAAATTATCATCTCTATGAAAACAATGAGAAGACATTATTGTGAAATTTGTACAGCTGCTATATTAGCTTCACCAATATAACATAATTATTTACAAGTTATGTTGCTTTAAAACAGAAAAATTAGAATTAGGGTGATTGTAAGGGTGAGCCCACACGGTCTCACGCGGCCTATAATTCGAGGGTTAAAAAAAAAAGATTTCTGGCGATTTTTAAATTTAAAATATCGAAAATAAAATTAACTATTTTTATCATCATAGGTGTGAATAATATAAGGGTGATGTTTTCGGGTTTCCCCAAAGGGTCTATCCCAGCATATAATTCAAGGTACGAAGAAGAAGAAATTTCATGCTATTTAATTGGTAATTGTATACGTTTAAGGAGCCATGAGTTTTTATTCACTATTTTCAACCTTAAAGTAATCCTCTAATCTTATCCCAAAAGATATATGCTGGCACCTTGGATATGAGTATATTACAAAAAAAATGGCAGTGTTGCCACCAAAATTTCATTAAAGAATATTTGTTACGACTTAACAATAATTTTTTCGGCTTCTTGTTGAGCCAATTATTAGAAATTCAAATTTTTTTAGTTTTTTAATACTTGTTCGGAAACTTCTGTAAGCAATTGTTTATGAAGTTGACCCTTGACGTAAATTAGTCGATCAATGGTGGGAACTTACCCCTGAAATATGAACCCAAAGCAAGCGGGCGGAGGCCACACATTCTTACACGTCTACGGCCTTTTTCAAATTTTTGACCGAGCCATCGCGCATGCGTCCAGCAAGAACTGTTCTCAAAAGTTACCGGTATATAACCACACACTTCCATAAATTTCCGTTTATTACCACAAATGCCCATAATTACTATAAATGCAAGTAATTTCCGCGATGAATTTCCATCAACTTCACAAATCACCAAGATTTTGTTCAAATTTCATAAATTCTTATAAATTTCTATAAATTCATAAGAATCTATCAAAGTGAAAATTTTACAAATTTGAGAAAATTTATCGAAGTGAAGATTTATCAAATTTGTGGAAAATTATGGAAATTTACGGAAATTTATAGTAACTTCCTGAAATTTATAAAAATCTATGGTAATTTACTGGTAACTTTTGATAACAGTTCTACCGGACGTTTGTGCAGTAGCCCAATACGCAATAGTTTAATATAATGGGAAGAATGTTTTAGACGCAGAGACGGAAAAAAACAGATTGTGAAGATAAATTTTTTGAACATATGTTGGCATACACGTGGCGCTCTAACGAAAAATTTCCAAGCATATGTAGGGAAAAAATTCAGTTTGAACCAGATCAATTTTTATCATTTATTTCAGATATTAAACGTAGGGGTAGACGTAATAATTTGAAAGGAATCTCTATCACGTAGCATGACCTGAAATGTGTTCCAAAATAGGTTACAAAAATTTCACAATTAACCTTCACTTGTACCAATGAACTAAATTTCGTGCTAACATATGTTACGAAAATTTCACTTCACATTCATTTCTTTCCATCTCCGTATGTGAAAATGTGGCCTAATTCAGTTTCCAAATTGTAGGATCAAAAGTTTTACCGCACCTCAAACCAGAAATTTTGCTAGAAACGTGCAATGATAATTAACATATGTTTCAACTGTTTCAAAGTTAAATGGAAATTTTCGAATACACTCGATGTCTGAATGTGAGATATTTTAATGTATGACTGATTTAGATTATAATAAATTCTACTCACGAACAGAATTGAGACATGTTATAAACATGACGAGCAGCAGAATTAAAGTCAAAATCTTCATCTTGATCGAAACAGGAACTAATTTGTGAACTATTTCAAGAACTTCAACTGAAAAGATCGTGAACTGATTGCACTTGTATATATACTAGCTTCCACGTCATATTGACAAATAGTACGACTACATTTAGACGGTGAAATGGCGTTTTTCCATATAGAAAAATCTGTTTACTGTCCTTGCAAATATTACACGTTCGGGAAGTAGACTCGCTCTTTACGTGACAATTGAAAACAAGCGACCCGCTGCTAAGGAAATCACAGAAATGCCAAAAATTTTCTCAATATTCTTAAAAACTAGTACTTTGGGGTTGTTGTGGACGCATATTGATTATCTGAAACTCAGTATGAAAATCATAGAGTTCAAAATGAAAGATGCAGATTGACGATATAATAATAAAGAATTGTGTTAAAATTTTCTTAATCGAGGGGCTGATAGTAAGGGGGAGTAAAACAAGAGTCAGAGCAAAAGAAAGTTTATTTTTTCTCGGCGGGCAGATGAATTAAGTCACGAGCTACGGCCAAAAATGTTTTGGCTTTTTAACTCGTTTTCGTTGGTAGCAGGTGACTAATTCGTGATTCGTTTTTCCAGAAAGAAAAAAATCAAGTCCAATTTGCTAGTCAAGGATTGACTCGCTTTTGCTGTGACTCTGGCTCTCGTTACAGTATTGGATGCAACGGCCAGGTTAAACCTGATTAACGCTGTTATTCTGCCTGGTGGCACAAATCTGGAAATTTTTGCCAACAACACGATCATCGCACTTCTTTCTTTTCAAAAGACTACCTAATATGTCAGGTTTTTAAAAATTCAAATGTGAATTGTACAAAAAATGTTTGAAAATGACGGTAAACATGGGACATGGAACGAAGGAAGGGTATTTGAAGGTTGTTTTCTTTTTTTTTCTTCTGATAGGATGATTTTCTCAATTTGTCGTTTTTGATACTATAATACAAAAATAATTTAAATTTTAGTTTCTATTTAGTTACTTAGTTTCTTTCCCCACTGATATTTTTTCAAATTATTTTAATTTAATAAAAGACAATTGTATTATTTTATTTTTATATTTTATTTACTACATTTTATTTTTACAAAAAAGGGATAATTCGTTTCCCAATCGACTTGTAGGAGCTTTCGCTCTATCCATCAGAAATAATACCAAAGAATGCAATTTTTTTTTATTCTTGAGGAACTATTAGAATTGTCCGAAATTTCGCACCTTAGTTTTTCAACGGATCTCCACGTTTTAAGACCCCCTGAAGCTGAAAATCATGTTTTCGCGATGGCGTAACGTTTATGGTTTTATGCATCTAAAATGCTATCAAAAACCAGAATATTACACTTTTACGCCAAACGACGAAAGATACGTGAAGAAAGTTTGAGAGAAGAATTGTTGCTTTTTGAAAGACCTAGAATTTTTCTCTATAAATTTTTTGATAAGCCTTGATATTTCAGTTTTATTCATTGGGAATACTATGCAAAAAATTAAAAATTCAAATTTTGGGCCAAACGACACAAAATATAGGAAAAAGTCTTGCGGGGGAATTGTATAATGGCTTTTACAGAGTCCTATCAAATTTTTCGTAACGATTTGTTGACAGGACTTGTTATTTTTGTCTTATTCGTCGCGAATAATCTGAAAGAAATTGATCATTCAAATTTTGAGTCAAACGACGTGGAATATTGGAAAAACTTTTTGGATGAATTTCAGCATTCGAAAACTTTTATAACATTTCAAGAAAACATTATTCGACAGAACTCGTCGTATTTAATTTATCCTTTGGAATTGGTATGCGAAAATCGAAAATTCCAATATTTTGCCAAAAGACGCGAGATACGTAAAAAGTATAAGAGAAGACTTGTAGGAGTCTTGGCTTTATCCATCAAAAACGCCATGAAAACTAAAATTCTATTTTTAGCATAACAACTTGAGATAGTGATCTCCTTTAGTATAGAATTCTGTTTTTAGAAATGCTTCGAAGAATGTTTGTCTGTTTATACACCAAAATAGTATGGTTTCGATGGACAAGACGTACCAGTGCATCACTTCTCCGAACAGGAACTAGGTCCATGACAATGTGGCATTGACAGGCAAACCTTTCTCCGTCACCACTTTCCCAGTCTAATATCAATTCCAATATACTATGGTATCGATGGGTATGGTTTACCTGAGCATCACTTCTTAGAACAAGAATTATTTCTATGACAATGTGGAGCCAAAGTGTTTGTATTCCCTGGTCATAACTTTCCCAGTAAAATATTAAGATCCAGGCACTGTGGCATTGTCGGGTTAGCCGTCCCCGGTCATCACTTCCCTAGCAAAATATTTAGACCAAGAGACTATGCTATCGACGGGCAAATGGGTTTTTTTAACCAAGTAGGGCAAGGGAACCAAATGCGGATCAGGTTACAGAAACTACTGATTGAAAAATGCAATGCTAATCTTTAGATTCAAAAACACGTGGTGTTGATTTTCAAAATTCATTTTTCAAAGTATGAGAACATTTTTTGTGAAGGCATGATTTTGATCCGCATTTGGACCCCGGGTCCGAATGCGGATCAGTGTCAAAAAGGATTGGAACTAACATTTTTATTAAAACACAGATGTTAGAATATAAGTTTGAGTTATAAACATCAAACGATAAAAGTGCACTGGAATCGAAAGTATTTTTTCTCTAATTGCTTCAAGAGCATTTTGTAAGGACATGGTACAGCTGATCGATAATCCTAAAAACGTCACAAGAATTACAAAATGATTGAAAAATCAGTTCTCAAAAAAATGCGACCGTAATAAAACGGATTCAAATTCATCAAAAGTTGTTTCATTTTGAAATTTTAATCACATTCACTTTGTAAAATATATATGGACGAATGCAACAGATTATTACTTATGTTTCCTCAACTGCAAAATTAAAATTATGAAACGATGGAAACTTTTGACTTTTGTAAATTTTTATGACAAGTTCAATAAATATTACAACCTTTTTTCAATAAATTTAATAACATTAGGGACTTACGAAACTTTTATGAAAATATGTTGAGAATCCAACAGAAAAAAGAAGAGTATATATTAATTCATAAGTCGCCAGAACTTTATGAATTTACGGAAACTTTATGATTTTGTGAGTATGCTCTTAAATTCTTATGATTGTAAACTAAGTATCTATTGAAATATGAAACAATTTGCCTTTGACTGTAAATCCACCCAACTCAACCACATTGAAAAATGTCAAAGTTGCCACAATTTAGAATTTTTTCTTGTAGAAGCAGTGTTGCCACCTACAACAATTTAGTTTCAGGTTTTCAATTCTTAGTTGGGCTGAAAAATTCTCAGACCTTTTTAAATCATAATCGCAATTTACGGTAAAAAAAAACAAGATTGATCCTCATTTGGTTCCCTTTTTCTATTTAACGAAATCTTCAGTGCTGTGCTTTTGAACAATCAAACATTTTCTCCTCCCATTACATCTTGAATCTCCCTAACATCCACCTAACTTTATTTCATGTCCTTCTTTCGTATACACAGAGAGCATTAGTCATTATTTAAATAATAGACAAACTAAAGTTTTCATTTTGATTAATTTATAAATAGAAGTTTACAAAGAATATTAAATTACAAAATAATACAACAAATTTTTAAAATACAATAACAAATCAGAAAAATCAATTTTTTTATTTGGAATGGTGATTTTTTGAGCTGGAAAATGGAAGGGGGAAGTTCTGTCAGACCCTATACATTTTCTAACTTTATTATTTTCTATAAAAATTGTGAGAATTATTTTATTTTACAATTTGAGATCAACAAGTCTTTTCTATTCATGCATATACTTTGAATTAGGTCAATGAAAAGAGGTTTACTTTTGAAACAGATTTTCCAAATATTAGAAATGAGGAAAACTTGCTTACCCTTCAAGAAAGTTCATCAATATTATAGGTCAATCGATTCGCCTCGACTTAAGGAATCCTTTCCGTTATTGCATCAATTTTCAATTATGGTTATGAAAGAATTTTTACTATAAAAATCCGTTTTTTTTTATAATACTATGCATTATCATATCTTCCTTAGTAAGTAAAAACAAAAACAAAAAATCGTTTTCGTCGCTTCTTGGAGAAGTTGTTAAACACTGTAGTCCAGCGGATAGTGACTATTATTCAAGTGAATCATGCTAATAATTTAGAAGATGGAAGTCATCTGCATATAATTAACGATGAATATTATATTTTCGGCAAAACTATGCACGATGCGGAAAAATGTTGAAAAGTGAGATTGATCAGCTCAAAAATATCTACATATCTTTATAGAACCAATTTTCTATCAGACACATAGTTTTTTTTAGTTGTGAAGAATGTTACTAAAAACCATCAAGTTTAATTTCACGGACAAATTATGCAAAATACGAAAAAAAGTTCAACAATAAAATTACGCACCTGGAAAAGATCGATAAGTTTTCTCTAGATAATTTTTTAAAATAATTAAAATTATATTATCCGTTTTCTTCTTTTCTAGAGTATTCTGTATCACAGACGGAGGCATATTGAAAATATTGTTGGCACCCTGAGAAACGTTTTCAGGGGAAGATGCAATCGAGATAATGGATTGATTGTGTCTATGCATTATTTAAAAAACTTATATAAACTTATGTTACACTTTCCAAACAAAAGTGATAAATATGAAGTCCTATTCAATTGAAGTTTATCTCGATCAACTGAATCAATGTGAGTAAACTGGAATAAGGTAATAATTATAAAGAAGTTAGATGATTTACTTAAAAAATATATTTATAAGCTTTTCGTAAAAATTTACATGAAAAAGAAATTTTAGATAAGGTAGCTGAAAATATTGCTGTAGCTTCTTTTCGGACATTTTCTTGTTGTACAAAATTCTACCCACTGTGCGGGTACACTCTCATGATTTTTCAATTTTAATGTTATCTTTTATACTCAAAAAGAATATGTGTCCTAATGAAAAATGGTTGTAAGAAAACTCGAAGATCTTTTTAAGGTAAATAATTTTATTTTGGAACTTTCTTTCGCATCTCATGCATAGCTTCATTTTGATGTACTTTCATCCTGTGAAGCCCCAGTCAAATCGGCGATGTACACCTCGCGTCCTCTCATTGTAAGCTTGACATGTGCTTTTCAGGCTTAACGTAATATTCCTAAGTTTCAGGACGTTTCAGTGAGTTGAAATTCTTCAAATGCAGCTTATCATTGCGACAGCACATTTTTTTAACAACTTGAATATTGCGGATTTTAGGGGAGCGGAGATTTATGAAAAATATATTGTTCATGAGGCTGTGAATCACTAATGCCTGCCTAACGGTATGAAAACAAGTCTAGAAAGGGAAAAGTTTCACTTTGTGCCATGGATTAATAAAATAATATTACAAAAAATCGATTTTCACAATCAGGCACGAGGGAAACAAGTGTCAACTTGAGTGCTCAGGGAAGTATATTTCAGCTTTTAATGTTTTTTCTCTATGAATCAAAATTGGTAAAATTTACCTAATTACTGGTAAAATTTAATAGATTCGATTAGCCGAAAGTGAACCACTAAAATCGGTAAAAAATTACTAATTGAAGTAGTCGAGATATTCCCTAATTCAATAGTAGAAAACTAATTGCTTGGCGATGAGAATCATATAGGACTGTAGTTAATAATTGGAAAAGGTGAAAAAAAGTTAAATACGTAGCCTCTTGCTTATTTGAAAACTTTACCTCTTGAATATTTGAACAAAGTTAAGAAAGATAAAAGTTTTTTAATCCTAAAATTATAATGTATCAATATGGGTTATAATTTGATTATGAATATTTAGGGTTCTCGTGCACTGTTTTTAATGGATTTCTGTTTTTCGTTTTAAACGTTTCGTTGGTTGTATCCTCTCCTCATTTTGTATAGAAAATTTCAATTATTTACCCAAATTTTGTAATAATTATTTGTCGTGAATATACATCAACCTGAATCAGTATAACTTGAGTGTCTCAAGAAGGGTATTTAATTGTGTAGCTTTTTCCCGGATGCAGAAGATACTTTGAGGTATCTTTAAATCAAAATTGGTGAAATTTGACTAATAAGTAGTAAAATTTCACACATTCGATTAGCGAAACGTGAGCCTTCATAGATTAGTGGAAAATTGCTAATTTCGTTCGTTGAGTTATTCCCTATTTCAATAGTGGAAAACAACTCATTGCTTGATATAATCATATAAATTTATTCAAGACGGCATCTAATAATTGGAAGGGGCTATTAAAATGGAAAACGTGAAACATAGAAAAGTGTAATAGAACAAGGCGATGGTTAAATAGAAAAGTTTAATAAAACAACATTCTTATCTCTATTGGAATAATAAGAAGGTCATATTCTAAAATTGTAAACGTGAAGCAACCTGTCACCGATTGAAAAACATCGTCTGGCTGTAAAAAGTTGAGAAAAATAAGTATTTTTTACAATCTTCAAATGAAAAAGAATCAATAGGCTTTGAATCAATTATACACATTCGCGATCTTCATGCGCTATTTTCAAACAGATTTCTGTTTTGGATTTTCAAAGTTTGTTTCGAAATACATTATTCTAATATTCCATAGAATATTTCAATTTTAGAGCAAACTTTGAAAAAATGATTTGCCTTGAATGAGAATGAACTTAATTGTCCCAAGAAGTTTATTTTCATTTTTTAGCTTATTTGTTCGCAAAAGATAGTTCGCCGCCTCTCTGAAACAATATTGTTAAGACTCAACTAACTGCTACTGAAATATCACAAATTCGATTCGCGAAGCAAGGGCCACTTAATATTAGTAAAAAATTATTAATTCAATTTGTCAAGATATTTCCTAATTCAATAGTGACAAACTATTAGTTACTTCGTAAAAATTTAGAAACTTATTTAGTACTGTATATAATAATTTTTAGAAAGTTATAAGCCTGAAAAACGTTGAAAATTGATAGGGTTAATAAAACGACGCGATTATGTATCATTTTATCTCTATTGAAACAATAAGAAGGCCATATTGAGAAATCGCTAACCCGAGCTAGTTTGTTTCCATTATCACAGTATCTCCTCCTGAAGATTGTTTGCACAAATTTTAAAGAAATAAGAATTTTTTAATCACAATGGATTCATGGTCTATAAATTAATTATACATGTTCAGGGTCCTGAAGGGCAACTTCTCAGAAGAATTCTGTTTTTGATTTTTGAATTTTCTTACAATTGTACATTTTTCTAGTTTTCTATAGAAAATTGCAATTATTCAAGGGGGCGTGGATTTATGAAAAATATATTACCTGAAAGGCCGTAAATGGAAAATGTTTTGCGTACGAGAATATGTTAAGAAAGTAAAAAAAATTGATTTTTTTCCGAAGATTCTTGAAAATGTAAAGATAATCAGTTTCGTTCATTGAGGATTTTCATTTACAACAATTGTTGTAGAAATGAATCAAAAGTATTCATGAAGAATACACAATTTTATCAATGATAGTTATAGGTTTTGCATTAGTTTCAGGAAACATTATGATAATGGTTGGCCTGCATGATTCTTTATTAACAAACTAAAAGTTTAGATGATGTCCTTCTGGAAGAAGCAATTTTTTAACAACAATTTACAGGGAGAAGTTTCAATACGATTGGGAAATTTCCTTTTGCTTTCAAGAGATCGAACCGTGATATAGACAATGTACAAGCTTCAAATTTTTCTGTGAGATGGATTCTGAGTTACAATTGAGCAAATATGTGAATTTTGTCAAAAGATCATTTGTTTTTAATACTGTGAAGTAAATGTACATGAAAAGAACTTTCCGAAATTCTACAATAAAAGTAGAATCGGATAATCCTCAACGAAGTTACGCTAACGCGAAGGTGAAAAAGCACCTGAAAAAGTGAGAAGTTCAGGCCCATGTATATTGTCAAACCGTATATAAATTGACCTATAAAAAAAATAAAATTGATTAGCATTTCGAACTCGAAAGTTCATTGCCTCACCACCCGATTCGGGTAGTGTTTCTAGGTGGATAAATACTACCGTGTGGGTCCACCACACCCACGACGGGTCAACAACACGCAGTATTCCCCGAATGGTCACCCATCCAAGTACTAACCCCGCGCCCAACACTGCTTAACTTCAGTGATCTAACGGGAACTGGTGTTTTCAGCGTGGTATCGCCGTTGACCTATGCCTTGGGTAATTAACATAGGTCCACTAGGACCATAATTTAGCCAAATTTTAGTCCGCTAAAAAAAAGAAGAATTTTAGGTGGGAACACTTAGCGAATTCTGCCTTTATACTATATATGAGTTTTTCATCTGGGTTCTTCAAAAATTCAAAAATATGATCCGTTTCTATTCAGGGAACTCAAGCAAAACGCCAATCTATTCCTTTTATGAATAATTGTTTACGATAACTTGTTGCAAAGCTGGTATTTTTCAGGAGCCCAAAAATCAAAAACTTTATTTACACAATAAAATTCAAAAAAAGATTATTCTTTGAGAATGTCATATCTGCGTGGTATCAAGGGGCTGCTTTTTGCCTTGAAGGGTTTGAGCCCAAAAATCAAAGCCGGTATGTTTTAGGAGCCCACAAAACAGAAACTTTACTTACACAGTAAAATTCAAGGAAAGATTATTATTTGACAAAATCACATCTGCGTGGTATCAAGGGGTTGTTTTTAACGTAGAAGGTTGTACCCCAAAAATGCAAGTGCAAAAAGTGCACAGAACCGAGTGTGGAACGCAAGGTTCAAATGAATTTGAAATCAAATATCGAGCGCGAAGCGCGAGTGTCTGGATGAGAATGTGTTCCTTAAGGTCGATAGAAACTTGAGTAAATAAAATTCGTTCTCAGTCTAAAATAAACACGAATTTAACAATCACTTCATATGTAGAGGTGTTAATAATTTTATAATATTTGCAAAAGAACTTTTCCTTTTCATTCTAGTCGAACACGAAGTTGAAAAATCTAGAGGAACCGAGCGTAAAGCGCGATGTAAATACATCCGTGCGCGTAGCGCTAGGTGAATACATATTCGAGCGTGAAGCGGGAGATATAAATATATGATCTAGCGCCCTAGGCGCGCTCAAACTTGCGAGCGAAGCGAACCGCGTTAGAAGCGCGCGATAAGAATGTGCCCGCCAAGCGGGCAGATTTTTTTTTGTTATAAAGGTGTTCACAAATTTGATTGGGCCCCAAGAAAAGCCTTAAAAAGTTCCACATTCAGAGCTATGAAAAATGCCGGAATTATATAGTGGAGTTGCTATTTCAATGAGCCTAGGTAAAACACAAAAATTAAAAACACTGGATTGTTTATAATAAATTAAAGACGGGAATTTATTTGTTTACTTTTAGAAGTTAAAGTTACTAAGAGAGTGAGGGGGATCGAAAACGTCAGTCTTAGGATTCTGGACAACTAAAAAAATGATAAATATCTAATTGTTAGTAACAATTGAAAGCCAGGAATTTGTTGAGTGACCTTTAAGAAATGTGATTTACTAAGACAGTAAAGCTGTTAGTAAACGTCAGTCGTTTTAGTTGATGGTCCATATGGTTCTGGGCAACTATAATAATCCTCAAAAATACGAAGACCGATTTTGGGCTCCAATCCTTAACGTTGAGCATCTTATGCTAATAAAATAATAATGATCTAAAATGATAGAAATCACACATTCAATTTTCGATATTCAAGAATTAAAAAACGCCAAAACCCTTATTTTTTTATCCATCAAGTTTCATTATGGACCCAGTGAGACCGTTCCGTCTCATCTGTAAAAAACCACCCTTTTCATCCTTCGGCACACCTAAAATGTTGAATATGTCAATTTTGATTTTGGGAATTTTGTAAAATATAGAAAACGTCAGCCTATGATTCGGGGGATAAAAAAAGATTTTGGCTTTTTTCAATGTGCACAAATTGAAAATCAAACATATAATTTTGGAAATTTTACATATGCATATAGTAAGGGTCCTTCTAAGGAATAGGCCCAAACTAACACCCAGCCTTCAATTCGAAGGATAGAAAAAGAAGATTTTCGGCGTTTTTCTACTTCTAGATATCGAAAATTAGGGATGGGCAATTCTCTCGAATAGATCGATTCATGGATCGAACCAGAATCGAATTTATCAAGATCGATTCAGCAAAAAAATCGAATCAGAAGAATCGATCTTTCAAGATCGATGTAAAAATGTCCCGAATAGTTTATAATTACCTATAAATCATTAAATTTATTCAATTTCGAATAAAATGATTAAAGATCGACAATTAGACACTGTTTATTCCTTTTCTCCCAAAAAACTTTGTAAACCAGGAAAAATGCTTAAACTTTTGTTCATTTATATTGGAAATAATCTATTATTGGAAAATAATCACGATGCAATATAAGTGAACATTCTCCAATTATTATTTATTTACCTAATTATTTCTTCTATCAAAGATAATATCTTTGCTTCTGTCTACTAAAATATACTCAAATATACTAGTCCGTCATGGTCGCAGAAACTATGGTCTCGCCACGCGCGAGTAAAAAAAAAAGTCAACCAATGCAACTTTGATGATAAAGGACAGAAAAAGAGGTCTATTCCATTTCGAAACTTTGGTAATAAACATTTTGAACGCAGGTTGCGCTCGCGCTCAGATTGAGATGCAGTCTGGGGCATAAAAGAAAAAATTATAGGAGCAATAGAGATAAAAAATGTACACCGTGGTCACGAAACTATAGGACGGACACATAAATAAATAAAAATGAAAGGATCGCTTCTTAAATTCTGGGGGTAAAGAATCGATCCAATAAAGAATCGACTCGCAAAGAATCGATTCAAAAAATCGATCTTTTGAGTCAAAAAGATCGATCTTTGGAGAATTGATCCAGAATCGCCCGTCCCTATCGAAAATCAACCTTGCTATTTTTGTTATTTCCGGTGTGCAAATGGAGTTGTAAATCTGTCTTTTACATGTCTCGATAGCAGTTGATGTGCAAGGGTAGCTAGCTCATTGAAAAATTTGTATTTGCTAAAAATCAAGTTGGCCCCCAATTCTCATGGAATTACACGAATATGAGTGGCCATACTTTTTTATTTATTTTTGTTAACCATGAAGTAATCCTTTGATCTTACTCCAAAAAATATTTGTTATTAACTTTAATATAAGTATATAACAGAAAAAATGGCGTTATTGCTACCAACATTTTATTAATACCGTATATAACATATATTTGATCCATCAAAAGCGGTTGAGCTGATTTCGAGAAATTCGCCTTTTTTATTTCTCAAAATTTCTTCATAACTTTCGTAAAGAATTTTTTTGATATTGGTACCTGGAGTGAGTTAGTCCAATAATGATAGGAACTCACCTCTAAAATATGAACCAAAAATCAAGTAATTGCAATTGCGCATACACACAGCAGAACTGTTATCAAAAGTTGCTGATATATTACCATAGACTTTCATAAATTTCTGTGAATTGCCATAAAGGCTAATGATTTCGAAAAATTACAAACGATTTCCACAAATTCCATGAGTTTCCATGAATTTCACGACTTCCCATAATTTTCACTAATTCCCATACATTTCTAGAAAGTCCATGAAGTTTAATCAATTTCGATGAGTTTTAAAAATGACTGAACATTTGAGAAATTCATAAAAATTCATTATTTTCATGGAAATTAATGAAATTTGTGGAAACTAACGAAATTTTTGCGAATTTGTGAAAATTATGAAATTTATGGGAATTTATGAAATTGTATGGTAACTTACGAAAATCTGTTGGAATTTATGTGCACAGAAAAAACTGAGGGATCAGTAATGCTGCGGCTCAAGTGAAACTTGGGATCATTTAGAACTCAGGCTCTAAAGGAACTCTTATTTAGGGTTCCTTTTTAGTTTGTTCATATCCGATAGATGGCCATCGGCGTTTGCCGACGTTTTCAACTGCGCATGTGCCGAGAAGCGCGGGTCTATTTGAAATCAATAAATACTATGAACAGTCATACAGATAAATGTTAACAAATTTTTTTCATTCTTATGTAAAACAAATTAAATTGAATTATAGAAATACCTAGCTTCTTGAAAAAATTTTATATTAACCTAATATTGCAAGTGTATATTATATCATTTTGAATAGTCCCGCGCTTTTTGGGCATGCGCAGTGGAAAACTTCGGATTTGCAACATAACCTTAAAAACTGTCACATTTCATGTGCAATATCTTCCTTTCAAGAATGACTAATGTCTATGATTTTAGTTTCTTCATTAAATTTTTTCCAGTGCAATATTATTTAATTCCAATTATAAAGCATAATCTGCATCATTAAATTGTGCAATCTTTGAAGTGAGTCAAGGCAGAAGTGAGAAAAAGGCTCTATTAGAACCATTTGAATCCACACTTGGGTTCATTTAGAAACCATTTATCATTTTGGGTTCCTTTTCAGCAAGAGAGGTTCCTTTTTGTTGCAGCTCCTTTGGAACCAAAAATTGGTTCTAATAGAAACCCCAGTTTTTTCTGTGTGAATCTGCCGGTCATTTTTCAAAACAGTTTTGCTAAACTTATTCGCAGTATAACGCAGTTTCCGTAATATGCAATATCGTAATATAATAGAAGGAAGGTTCTAGATGCCAAGACGAAAGGAAGTGGATTGTCAAGATAAATTTTTGCAACATACGTTGGATTGCACGTCGGGCCTTGGCGAGAAATTTTCAAACACATGTTAGCAAAACTTTCAGTTTAAACCTCATCAACCTACGATATCTCGCGTGGGCCTAATAAAACTGTTATCAAAGTTATCAGAAGTTTGTGGAAAATTATGAAATTTTCGGAAATGTATGGTAACTTATGGAAGTTTATGGAAATAGATGGTAATTAACTGGTAACTTTTGATAACAGTTCTGCTGGACGAATGTGCAATAGCGCCATATGATGTGAAGAAAGTTTTAGATGCAGAGACTGAAGGAAATGGATGGTAAAGATACATTTTTGGAACATAGGTTGGCTACACGTGGGGCTTTCACGAAAAATTTCCTGGCATATCTTGGCAAAATTTCAGGTCTTACTTTATTGATTTTTATTATTTATCAAAAATTTCAAACTTACAGTTACGCGTGAATATTAATGTTTGCAACACATGATGCGAAAGTTTTAGTTCAAGCTGCAAGATATTTTTTTTAAACTATTACATTTATTTCCTTCCGTCTTCGTATCCAAAAATGTGGCCTCGTTCAGTTTTGAAACTGTAGGATTAAAAGTTTTTCCACACCCCGAACTAAAATTTTTTCCGAATTTGAGCAGTGACATATGTTTCAGCTGTTTCAAAGTTAAAGGGGAATTTCTTAGTATTGTCGATATCTGGTTGTGAGATATTTGAATGTATAATTGGTCGAGTTTATAATATAGTTTACTTACGAACGTAGTTGAGAAATATTATGAAGATGTCAAACAGAAGAATAAAAGTTGGAATCTTCATGTTCTTAGAAACGGAAATTATTTTATGATAAACTTTTTGAACTTCAACTAAAGAGATCGTGAAATCGTTGTACGTGTATATATACTAGCCTACACGTTACATTGACAAATAGTATTACTACATTTAGGCAATGAAATGGCATTTTTTCCCTCCAGTTAAAATCTATTTACTGTTCTTGAATATGTTAGATATTCGGGAAGCAGACTCGATTCGAACGTGCAAATAGGAAACAAGCGACCCGTTGCCAAAGAATTGACACAAATGGAAAATCTGTTGTCAATATTTAAAAAAATTGCTACTTCGAAGTTGTTGTGGACACTTATTGATTATTCCAAATTCAGTTTGAGAAGGACAAAATTCAAAATGATATTCAGTATTATGGTATAATAAAAAAGATTTTCAGGCAATTTTTCTCAATTGAGGGCCAGATAGCTAAATTGGATTAAAAAAATCTGCACGCTTCGCGGGCACATTCTATTCACGCGCTTTTCTCGCAAGTTTCAGCGCGCCTAGGGCACACGGCTGTTGGATATCGCGCTTTGCGCTCGGTTCCTCTAGATTTTTCAACTTCGTGTTCGACTTCGACGAAAAGAAAAAGTTCATTGCAAATATTATAAAATTATCAAAACCTCGACATATAACGGATTGTTGAATTCGTCTTCATTTCACACTGAAGAGGAACTTTATTTACTTAAGGTTCTATCGACCTTAGGGGTCGTGCATAAATTATGTAACACTTTTTGGGAGGTAGGGGGTCTAGCCTAATGTTACATAATGGTGGAAAACTACAGGGAAAATTCGGAAAAAGCGTTACATAGGGAGGGGGGGGGGGGATTGTCAGAAAATTCTGTTACGTAACTTATGCATGACCCCTTTAGGAACACATTCTCATCTAGACACTCGCGCTTCACGCGCGATATTTGATTTGAAAATTATTTCAACCTTGCGTTCCACGCTCGGTACTGTGCACCGTATGATAGAAACAAAAAAGTTTGAGTGCACTGACAGCACGCGATTTCGTAGTCGCGCTTCGCGCTCCAAAATACATTGATCGCGCACTTTGTGTTTCGTGTTTTATGTTCTTCACATACAAATCACTAAATTGGTATTTGATTTCAAATGAAGAATAATGATATAATTTGGGCGACAAATTTTATTAGTTGAAATGTTATTTTAGCTTGTGCCGTTTTTGAAAAAAGTTAATTTTCATCATTTTTGATGTATTATTATAACAAAGATGAATAACAAATTTTTCAATCTTTTTTGAATGCACACATTTTGTTCATTCATCTGTTTTCATGCCTGAAATCGTTTTTCCAAAAATTTGATTTTTTTTTGCTATCAATGTTATTTTCTCGAATAAAACAAAAACTAAGCATCCTATCGAAACATGATTAATAACAAATTTGTAACTATTTTTTGGACGAACAAATTTTATGATTCTCATTTTTTTCGTAGCTTGCGTTATTCGTCGGAAATTTTCATTTTTCTATTTTCCATACTGTTTTTTACGAATAAATGAAAAGTGCGCATCATATCAAGAGGTAAATAGTAACACATTTGTAGATCTCTTTTGGATGCTCAAATTTTGTTGATTTATCTTTTGTCTTATCTTGCATAGTTTGAAAGCAAAATGGAATTTCTTATTTTTCATTATTTTTTTGTGCAAGCAAAATGTGAAATTTTGATTTTTCGAAAAATTCTAAAAGTTTTCACAGAAATATTGTAGGGTGTTCAAAACGCAACGTTTTACTCCACGCGACTTTTTTCCATATCGTGGGTTTTTTTGCTCTGAATATTCATTTTCGTTTGTTTTTTGAAATTTGAAAATGCTATAACTCCGGTAATTTTTTTTAGCAGAAAAAGTCTTTAAGATGTTTTTTCGTCTTTTTGAGTAATACTAATAACCGTACATGGAATTTCTCAATCTTAAAAAAAAATAGTCACAACAATTTTTAAAATGTGCTCACTTTTTGAATTTTTATCCAAAACAGCTGGTTAACAAACTTGCTCTTTCTTTGTAAGCCTCAAAAAATGTACCAAAGCCCAATCCAATCTAATCAGTCTTTGAGAAGTTATCTTGCCAGCACGATACTACAGACTACAGACTACAGACAGACAGACCTTCGTAATAGTATATTATGCACCTAGGGGGAGAAGAGGTGCTTTTTTGACGAGTGGATTTTTTCAGTACAAGTCGTAGGCGAGCACGTAGCGCGAGCTGGAGACGAGTACTGAAAACATACACGAGTCGAAAAAGTACCTCTCCCCCTTGGCGCATATGATATTTTTTATAACAAATGGATGATTTCAGGCATTTCTCGAAATACAGTCATGATTTCAGTCCATATTAGATTTTGTGTAATAAAGCATGAAATTAATGTTAATCTAATCTATGGTAATTGTAGAGGTGATTTATGGTGACTTATTATAGATTACCCAAAATTCACTTTTGAAAATTTCCATAAATTATCGGAAATTTATGGAAAATTTCGGTTATTTATGGTAATTTTACAGGTGAATATGGTAACTTACCCAAACTTATGGTAATTTTACAGGGAAATATGGTAACTTACCATGGAATACCCAAAATTCATTTTTAAAAATTTCCATAAATTTCCGGAAATTTATGAAAAATTTCGGTCATTTATGGTAATTTTGCAGGTATATATGATAACTTACCCAAAATTCATTTTCAAAAATTTCAATAAATTTCCGGAAATTAATGGGAAATTTCGTTAATTTATGGTAATTTATGGTAATTTTACAGGTATATATGGTAACTGCAACCAGAATTTCCTCTCATTTTTTACCGTGAGTGGGCTGATAATCATAAAATGCAAGCTCATAGATGCATAATCTTCATGATTCATCTCTGACGTCACTTTTCAGTCCCTAGGGAGTAAAAAGTAGAGCTTTAGCCCCGCTTCATAGGCGTCGAAAAGGGCTGAAATCATGCATGTGTTATAAAAAAATCGTTTTTTTTCTACTCAGGAGGCCTCAGAACGTGGAGAATTGATGAAAACGCTCTACAGCGAAAACTGGGTTGCCGATTCAACTACGTCAAAACGAATTGAGCCACGAGCAACGCCCAAAAGTCTTGACTTAATTAACTTGATGAAGAGGAAGACTCAACTTTGTTTTTATATTCAAAGATTGACCCGCTTTTTCTGGGATTCTGGCTCTTGTAACAGAGTTGGTCAAACCCTGGCGTAGCTCTTTCAGGTGATGACACCAGCCACGTTAAACCTAGTTAATTTTGTTGATGCCTGTTCAATTTCGGATGGTTGAAATCTGAAAATTGCCGCTAGAAACATGTTTATGGCACTTTTTTGTTCAAAAATGACCTAACGTGTCAGGGTTTTGAAAATTTCATTATACACGAAAAAAAATTTCTTCAATCTTTATGAACCTGAAACGGAAAAATTCAATAAAAAATCCGCCTCCAGCAGGAATCGGACTTGGGTCCGTCGAGTGTTGAGTCAACAGCAATGAACACGACGATGCTGCAATATGGAAACTCTAGAGCTGCATTTGACTCTCGGCCGTAAAAAGAAATATTTCTTCAAATATAATCAAGTCCCCACTTAAACTTCTGTATGCAATGATTGAAAGGTGAAAAAGAGTCACCTGACCACGAATATCTTGGTAGTTTTTGTCACTTTTTGTTCAAATCATTTTTATAACGATTTCATTATTTATTAAACATTATTCCTTATAAGGTCATTTTTAGCATTTCTGAGCAAGAATGTAACGTTTGGCTTCTTGCAATTCTGTTTAAAAAATGAAAATATTCGCACGGTTGTTCTCCAGAATCTATTGTTTAGAAAAATATGAAAGGTCTGCATTATCTACATCGAGGTTGCATCTCTTGAAAGCAAAAATAAATGTTCCGATCGAATGAAAACTTCTCCTCATGGATTGTTGTTCGAAAATTATGATTTTGAAAAGGAAATCGTCTGGATTTTTCATTTATTGAATACAAATTTTCCAGTTCAACAAAGCGGTTATGGATTACTTTATTTTTGCAGGTTTGAAAAGAAAAATCAAACTGATCCATACGTGATTATATCGTTGAACTATATTTGTATTTCTGTTCTGCAATTAATTCACTGTAATACATATCTTAGGTACACGTCACGTAGCCATCAAGCAAAATGTTAGAAGAGAATATTTTTTTTATTCTTCGTGCTAAATTTGTCTCTATTCTAGAAGATCTTATAATACATAATTATGATTCGGTAACAGGACTTGGAAAAAATGGAGTTCTTTGCAATCACAATATTCGACTATTCTTTGTACAATTATTTTATTATCATTTCTCCACTTAGTTCGATATCTAATTTTTGGTTTCAACATAATATTCATAAGTTTAGCAAAATATGCAGTGAGTAAATTTTTTAAAAAATTTTGCTCATCATTGCGGCACCACATTGCTTGATAATTTAAAAATTATGGCTTTGAGGGGAGCGGAGATTCATAAAAAATATATTGTTGATGAGGCTGTGAGTAAAGAATGTCGTGCCGTATGAGAAAATATCACAAAAGAAAAAAGTTTTATATTATGCCATAGATTATTAAAAAATTTTCAAGAAAATCGAGTTTCCTAATTAGGCACGATGAAAACAGGTATCAAATTTTCAATTTTCAGCTTTTTGCTATTTAAGCCTCCGTTTACAGACTTTTTTTCCCACCTTCCGTTTACAGACAGGGTCTTTCAAGTCCGAGCCAATTCTTGAACTGTTTTTCCTTCCAAAGAACTAATAAGACGCTGGGTTACTTATTCTGAAAGCATT
This sequence comes from Andricus quercusramuli, assembly GCA_932178445.1. NCBI lineage: Eukaryota > Metazoa > Arthropoda > Insecta > Hymenoptera > Cynipidae > Andricus > Andricus quercusramuli. The sequence goes on from CAKNXH010063168.1 coordinate 334,743, forward strand.
TACTACATAGCCTAATTGTTGATAGTGTTATTGTTTGAAAACTTTCGAATGAAAATCCTTTCCCGTAGACGAGATATCCTAGTTTGAAAAATCTTGTGTCCCTTGAAAGCCCCTGTCTGTAGACGGAGGGTTATATCTAAATTGGTAAAATTCAACCAAATTACTGGTAAATGTTACAGATTTGATTAGCAAATAAGCCACTAAAAATCAGTAGAAAATTAGTAATTTGAGTAGTTGAGAGATTTCCTAATTCTGTATAGTAGAGAACTAACTGCTTGGTAAAAAAATTATAGAGGACTATATATAATGATTAAACAAAGCTTATAGAAATGAAATACGTCAAAAATAAAAAGGTCCAATAATAAAGTGCAAAGGTGTAACGTCTTTGCCTATGTCTTCAATATAACATGCCTTCTGATTATTTGAACAAAGTTAGGAACAAAGATAAGAATTTTTCACAATCTTGAAATTACAATGTACCAATATAAGTTATAATTTAATCATGCATATTGAGGGCCCTGATCCACGTTTTTCCACAGAGTTCCGCTTCATATTTTTATACATTTTTTCAGTTGCATATTTTCCTTATTTTCCATAGAATATTGCAATGATTGAGCAAACTTTGTAGGAATTATTTGCCTTGAATAAGCATCAGCTTGAATAAGTATGAAATGGAGTGCCCAGAGAAGGATATTTTAATTGTACATCTTTTTTTTCATGCAAACGATACATTGAAGTCTTTTTAAATAAAAATTGGTAAAATTATATAATTACTGGCGAAGTTTACAGTTTTAATTAGAAAAAAGTGAGCCAGCAAATATCAGTAGAAAATTCATAATTCGGAAACTTGAGATGCTTGCTAATTCAATAGTGAAAATCAACTAATGGCTTGATAAAAATGAATAAATTTACTTAAGACTCGAAATAATAATTAAAAGGGTGATTAAAATGTAAAACGTAAAAAATAGAAAATTTTATCAGAACGAGGCGATGGAATTAAATTATTGACTCTATTGAAATAATGAGATCATGTTGTGGAATTGTAGACGTGACGTATCCTGTCTCCGATTTGAAAACATTGTCTTCTAATTGTTCAAACAAAGTTGAGAAAAATAAGAATTTTCCACAATATTATGATGACAAGGAATCAACAGGCTCTTCATTTATTCTATGCATTCAGAATTTTTATCCGCTACTTTTTAATAGATCTCTATTTTCGATTTTCAAAATTAGTTTCGTTTTACATTTTTCTGATATTCCATAGAAAATTTAAATTGTATAGAAAACTTTGTGGAAATGATTTGCCTTGAATCAGGATGAAGTCGAGTGTGTAAGGAACATTATTTTCCTTTTGTAACTTATTTTGAGCAAAAAAAAACTTTATCGCCTCTCTGAACGAAAATTGTTCAAACTTAACTAATTGTTAGTAGAATTTTCGAAATTTGATGAGCGAAATGTGGGACACTAAAACTTAGTAAACTGTTACTGATTCGATTAGTCAAAATATTTTATAATTTAATAGTGAAAAACAACTAATTGCTTCGTAAAATTATGTAAAATTATTCATCATTAAATTATTATTATTAAATTATTATTGTTAAATTACTTAGGAATGTATATAAAAATGAAGAAATCAAATTATAAGCATGAAACACTTGAAAAATAGATAAGTTTAGTAAAACAACGCGATTGTGTGGCATTTTATCTCTGTTGAAACAATGGGGAGGCCATATTGAGAAATGGTTAACGCGGCCTAGTATGTTTCCATCATCACATTATCGCTTTCTGATTCTTTGCACAAAGTTAAAACAAAATATGAATTTTTCAATTAGGATGGACCAATGTTCTATACATTGATTATATGCATATTCAGGGTCCTAATGCGCTACTTCTCAACATAATTCTATTTTTGATTTTCAGATTTTTTAAGGATTGTACATTTTTCTAGTTTTCTATAGAAAATTCAATTATTCAAGACAGCGTGGATTTATGAAGAATATATTGCCTGAAAGGCTAATGGTTAATGGCACTCCAGGAACATTTTTTGGAATCCATATTTGTTAATCTAAACAAGTATTCAATTTAAAGAAATCGCGCAAACACTCTTCTGACAGTCATTCAAATTTTCAACTCACAAATAATAAATTTTCAACCAAAAAACAACCATTTTCGAGAAAATGGTTGAATTTTCATTTAAAGAAATGAATTTCACGAATAAAATAAATTTTTTACAAAGGAGTTCCACTTTCGAGCCAGTAGTTCGTTTCTTAGCTGGAAAAGATATATTGTTGATTGAATTGTTAATGTTTCAAACAAGAAGATGCATTTTTCATTAAGCGAAAAGATTTTAAAACCAGAAAAAAAGAATTTTTGACAGAATACAAGAATCTTCGATTGAACTTCTGAATTTTCTTACCATTAGGAAGTTTTCTCTACAGAAAAGTTGAGTTTTAAATACAAAAATTTGAAATACCATCAAAATAGTTAATTTTCACGCAAATAGTTCAATTTGCAACTAAAATCATGAATCAGCAACTTGAAGAAAAGTAAATTTTTCAGAAAGTAATTCAAGTTTCAACCAAGCATTCGAAATTTATACAAACAAAAACGATGAATTCCCAATGGAAAATTTAACAGTTGATATTTCAACAAAGAGTGATTTCAACTTAAACAGAGAACACTTAAATTCAACCAAAAATACTAGTTGTGAACAAAATAGTTAAATTTTTTTATGGAAAAGATCAATTGTGCATTAAAAATATCAACTTTTAACCAAAAATAAAATAGTTACATTTGCTGTTGATAAAGTTAATTCTCAAACAATAAAAAAATACATTTTCAGGAAAGTATTCAAAATTTTAACCAAAGAGAGAATGTTTTTTCTCGGAGATGACGATTCTTCGACAAAGAAATTGTTTTTCAACAAAGTAATTCAACTTTCAAAGAAGTAGATAAATTCTAAATAAAAACATATGAATTTTCAAACAAAATGATGAATCCTTCAGAACAATCAAATAAATTTATAACAAAAGAGTTCAAGATTCAACCAAGTAGTTAAATTTCGAACTAGACGGATGATTCTTTTCTGATGAAAAGATCAATTTGCAAACCAAAAATGTAATAGGCACTTTTTCACTTAAAAAAATTATTTCTAAAAAAAATCGAATTTACAACTGAATACCTGAATTTTCAACCCAGGATATGCATTTTTTAATGAAGTGATGAATCTTCAAGAAAATAATTCATTATGTACAAAATAATTTTAGGTTCAACATAAAAAGAACAATTCTCAATAAAAAAATCTAATTGTTGATATCTAAACCGAAAATGATTTCAATTACAGTAAAAAACAGTTGAATTCAACCTAAAAATACGAATTTTCAACAAAATAGTTGAGACTATAACCGAAACAGATTTATTTTCAGCACAAGCTTTTTGATTAGATTTTACAATTTAAAGATGCGAATTTGACAGAAAATTCCCTATTCTGATTGAAAATCCTGTGAGTAGGGCGGTATTTCATTTCTGTTCATAGTTGAATCTTCAACCAAAAAGATGAATTTTCAACTAAGAGAATTGATTAACCTTAAAAAAAAAGAAATTTTCAACAGAATACATGAATTTTCAACGAAATAGATAAATTTCAAAATAAAAAAGACAAATTTTGAAAAACATAATCGAATTTACGTTAAAAAGACACATGTTGAATGTGGGGTGATTGTAAAAAAAGGAATTGTTGAATAATTTTTTTTTTAGAATTATCAATGTCTATTGATTGATAGCAAGTATTCATTGATAAATAATTGGTTTTGAAGAATTGTTTCCAACAATAATAACTGTTAATGGTTATTGGAATGTCTCTAAAAGTTTATAGAGAAGTTATTAACACTTGGCTACGTTGACAGAACCAAGTTAGTAGGTCGAAAAATAATCCAACAGTAAATTTGCTGATTAAGTTGATTTGAATAAGTATCAATTCATAATAACTGAATTTATATATTTTTATATTATGTGTATTATTCATCATATATTTTCGAGCTGTTTTTAAGACTTTTTTCTTTTGTCCCTCGTTTCAGTTGTGGGAGATATTGTTGTGAGTTTGTTAATAAAGGATTTTCATAATTGTTAAGGGGAACTGTTAGTTGGATCCCGATCATTGTTCTTTGCAGTTGGAAATATTGTTATTAATTTTACAATGAGCTGACGATAAAAAGTGGAACATTACTACTGCAATCCTAGGTTCTAGTAGTAAGATTGGTTGGTTAAACAAAAATTTTTTTAACAAATTTGAAGAAAATTTCTGTTGCGGGTTTAGTTTTTCGTTAGAAACTTTTTTAAATTCGTTCGCACATCCGCCGAGACCGATTTTAGGTTTGCTTGATTGATTGTTACATAACTTTTCAAAAAGGAACAATCAACGTAAAGGTGTACATAAATGGTCGCTATTTTGAATTTTTTGTTATTAACCAGAAAGGCTCCACCAGAATTTGCTCAAGAAGCTTGGAAATTTATATGCTATCAAATAAATCAATAAGAAGAAAAATTTCATCAGTTATATTGAAAAATAGAGATTAAATATTGCCAGTTTATACAGTTTCGTTCAAATAAAATGAAAAATAAGTATTACCTCAGAGTGTTTAATTATATAAGCAGATAAGAATCTAGATGAAATTTATGAAATTTTTTTGACCTGATTTATTTGTAGGATTTTCTTTAAATAAAAATCAACGAAATTTCCAAACTAATCGATTTGAACGAGAATAGTTTTTTATAATTGTAATAACCTGATGATATGTTGTTGTTAATAATAATTACAAAAAGTTAGTTAAAAACTGATTTAGTTAACTTTCCCGAAAGAAATCACTTTAGAATCTGCTTGTATTAACAGAGAGTGCAGATAAGCATAATTTTCATATAAAAACTTAAATATGATTTTCATCTATGAAATTTGTATTTCCTTTCTATATTTGGTGTGAAAAATTTTAGAAATATATTTCAGGTGGTTTTCAAAAGTTCTATTAAAAAAAGGTCATGGTCCAGGACCCCGCACCAAATGTACGGAAAAAAGCCTTATGATAAAAAATTCAAAAAAAAATTTTCCTTTGTATTTTCGAACCTGCAAACTAAAAATTCGTAAGAAAAATGTCAGAAGGATGGACAGTTTTTAGACAAACACTTGTCCAATGTTACGATTGTTACATCTATTTTAATGGAAAAATGCTTATTTTAGCAAAATGTTTTTTTTTTCTCAAAAATGCTATGATAGATTTGACTAAAACTTTCATATTTTGACTATCAGGCGTACAGAATCAAAAGATTCATACCCACGAACTAGAAAGAATAACGATTCTTTGGGTATACAGCATGTTTTTGGGGGTGTTTTTGTAACCTAAACATCCAAGTAACATATGTAAATCATCATTTCTTAGTAACTAAAATCAATAGAGATTTTTATTCAACTGCTACAATATGAAACGACTTTCCAATAAGTGGAGTAAGCGTACATAGCGAACATATGTTTTGACCTAATTTTAGGGGATGTTTTACCATCCCTTAAACAATGAGTCTGAAGTTCCTAACGCACCAATCAATGACGAAAAATAATTTTACTTCAAATTCATGAAAGCTGCTATTTTATGACAGAAAATAGTCGCCTACAACCCTAAAAACTTCTTAAAGCACTTTCAACCCCTCCATCAGATATAAAACTCACCCAAGCTACCACTAATTATTTTTAAAATTCAACAAAACCAACCTAATTCAAAAATCCGCCCAGCTTTTGCTGATAATAATTTCAATTGATGCCAAAGGGCCACACATAAAGTTTCAACCCTTCATCACATGTAAAACTCACCCAGGCCACCCCCGAATATTTTAAAAATTCAATGAAGTCACCATAATTTCAAAGTACACCAGGATTCTTCTGAACATGTTTTCAGCTGATGCCAAAGGGTGTTGAGACTTATTGTGTGAACCGTTCGCATCAATTGCACAAATTATTATAAAAATCCTGGCTTATCTTGGAATTGGGCTGTTTATATTAAATTTTGAAAATATTTAGGGGTGACTGGGGTCAGTTCTATATGTGCTGAGGTTTTAAAATGTTTTTTTGCCCAGTTGGCGTCAACTGAAAACATTATCAGGAAAACCTGATGTATTTTTGAATTATGGTGATTTTATTGATCTTTTAAAATATTTGATTAAAATATTCTTTAACATGAGGCTTTTTTCTGTACATTTGGTCCTCTCACAACTATTTGGCACCCATCCATACATTAATTAAGAGAAGTATAAAACGATAAGCTTCGGAGATTATTATCTTTACTTTTCACTTGAAGAACGAAGAATCTTTCTAATAAGGTTTTTCCTTATTTGAGTTAGGCGAAACGTTCATTGAAACAATGAAAAGGCATTATTGTGAAGCTGGTACATATATGCCACATAAGCTTTATCAACATGTGTAACGTATTTACACGTTACATTCCTTCAAAGTGGGAAAACTAAAATTAGGGTAACCGGTAAAATATTGCCCTCAATAGTTGGCCCAATTATATAAATATGCTTATATGAAAGGATACTCAGAAATACAATTTTTTAATATAAAAAGGACATACGCAAACCATATGAAGTTTAATACGTATTTCCCATAAGAAAAAAGACGTTTTTGTAAATTTTATTCAGAACTGTTGATATTAGCTGAATCATGTTAAACCTCGACATTTATCTTCACGAATAGCCATAAAATTGGAATAAAATAATACTTTTTATATATCACCTCCTTAAGTCTGTTTGGTAGGGCCCCAAAAACCCCCATAAATATGAAAATGGGTTTTGCGAGTTTTTGGTGATAATTATGATTTTTTTTTGCGTTTTATTCATTCTACTTATTTCTAATACATAAAACAGATCTTCATGCTGATAACCTATTGACGTAATCAATTATTTAAGCAATTTTTTATTATTTTCAGCAATTTACTCTTAGAATAGAGAGAAAGTACGGTTTTTTTTACTCACTTTTTACTTTTTACTTACTAAAGTAATAAATAATGAAAGTTAAGAAACATAGTTATAAACCAATCTAGATGTTCAAACAATCTATTATTCTTTATAACTATCTTCTTCTTTGTTACTTTGACTTTTCAGTGAATTAGGTTTGCTCTTTTCCCAATGCTTAACTCACTAACTGAAAAGTGGACAAAAGGTTAAAAATGTCAGCACCAAAAAACCGCATCTTTCTATCATTGAGCAAGGAGAATATTAATGAAAAGAATAATAAATAATGTATACCATTATTTTTCGAACTTGAATTAATTATTACAATAATAATTTGTTTGAACAATTATTTATTCTGAATTAAATTACGTATTAACTCACTCCAAATGAAAAGAGGAGAAAAAGTTGAAAAATTTGGGATAACAGCAATTTTCAGCATTATTGAAAGAGAATTATATTAACAATAACAATAAATTGTTTAAAAAATTATGCTTGATAGAATTAGTGAACGTCATCACTATCATCAATCACATTGTTACCTCACTTTAATTAAAAGTTGGACAAAAAGTGGAAAATTTGTAAAAAAAAACCGCGACTTTTTATCGCTATTATAAGAAAAAATTGCTAAAAACAATAATAAATTGTTTATAAAATTTACGTATACATCTAGTTATTAGTATTTGGTAGTATTTAATGTATTGATAACAATTTGCATGATAACAACTAGATAAATATTATGATTAGCACCAAAAACTTGCAAAACCAATTTTTTCACATATGGGTTTTTTTGGGACCCTATAAACAGACTCATGTGGTTGATATTTAAAGAGTAATATTATACTAGTATTCTACGGCTGATTGTGAAAGATAAATCGTTAGTTTCAACTTGATTCAGCTAATATTGACGATTCTGAATCAAATTTAGCCAAATGTCTTTTTTTCTTATGGGAAAAACTTGTTAAAATTCATGGGTCTTTCGACACCTCTGAATATAATTTTTTTCCAAACAGAAAAAAAGGGATTCAATTTTTGTGAATTCGAATAATTTTCTGGGCGATATGACTGGAAATTCGAAGAAATGGTATGTTGCATTACAAGGGATGAAACACAGCGATTGCAACGAGCTTTTGAGAAGAAATGCAACGATCACCGAATACGGTTCGACTATTATACTCTGTCTGTTTTCACTAAAAATAAAATAAAAATGTATCATTCACTCATTCCATTTCCACGCGATTTTTTCCCAATATCTTCCCATACACGAACAATTTGATTGATTTCCAAAAGAAAGGAGGAGCCGCGATATTAGACAAGAAAAAGTGCTACTTAGGAATTAACAAAGATTATGAAAGAATTTGTTTATTTTTAGAATAAAAGTGACGAAAACCGGTAAATTTGGATCAATAATATTTACAATAAAAAATCAATCGAAATCCTGGCCAGTTTTTGCTTGAACAATGTTTTAAAATAATTTCATTCATTGTTAACAATGAAAGTTTACGAAATTATTTTTAACATCTCCCAATAAAAATTGAAATTGCTTGCTTCCATCAGTCTTTTTTTTTGCAGGATAAATCGTTCGCATCTGAGAGCGTTACAAACAAATGATTTTTCAGCAAAATTGACATATGTATTATGTGCACAGCTGTATCAACGAATCTATTACTCAGAAGAATATAAAATATCTACATTATCTATATCGAGGTTGGATCTCTTGAAAGCAAACAGAAATCTTCCAGGAGAATCAAAACTTCTCTCTGTGGATTTCTGTGAAAAAATTGCACTCTTATAGGAATTCATCTATGCAGATTGAAAAAAAGTCGCATTAATGAAGAAATCAAATTTATAGAAAAATGCACGTAAAGTTCTGATTCGAAACATCTAATACTTTGTTTTTGGGGATTTTCGTGCAGCTAATATTCGGAAAGGAAATCGTCAGCTAAATTACTGATATGGTCGCGCAGAATATTGGCAGAAATAAAAAAAAATCTGTGGAATGACCCGTATATGTTTATATTACTCAAATAGATGATAGCGCTTCTGGCAATCACCTGAGCGAATTCGGATAGGACATTTCATCATTATTTTATTATTATTACTTGACTGAACTCTTCATATTCACTTTGTAGGCTTGACGTAATATTCGTCAGATTCAGCACAGTAGGTAGTGAATTAAATATTTCTAAACTACCGCTTATCATTGCGACTGCACATTTTTTGATAACTTGAAAATTGTGGCTTTCAGGGAAGTGGAGATATATGGAAAATATAGCCTGAATGCTCACAGAAGTATATATTAGTTTCTAAGCTTCTCTCTGCCTGAATTAAAATTGGTAGTTTAAAATACTCAGAAAACAATAATCGTTTCAATGCAAATTATTTGAATCGGAATAATATACTTATATGGCAACAGCCATACCACGCTGGAAACACCAGTTTCCGTTAGATCACTGAAGTTAAGCAGTGTTGGGCGCGGTTAGTACTTGGATGGGTGACTGTCTGATACTACTGCGTTGCTGTTGGCCCGTCGTGGGTGTGCTGAGCCCACACTTGTAGTTATTTACTACAAGAAACTATCCACCTAGAAACACTACCCGAATCGGGTAGTGTCACGCTTACCCCTAGAGGCTCGCCGAAAGGGAAATGGCTTAATGGAACACTCAAGAATGCCGATTCACGTAAATTTTTATCATTTCAATCGGCAACCATACAACCACTACCAATTCAGGAAAATCTCGCACAATTATTCCTTAATTTTATAACTCAGAACTATATTCACTAGCTTAGTATCTGAAATATAAGAAATCCTGCCGGTAAATATCGTTCCAATCGCTTCGATTAAAACAAAAATGAAAAAGAATTCAACGAAATTTTTCTGAATTGGCGGTGACTATATGGTAGCCGATTGAAATGATTAAATTTATGAGTCCGATTGAGAATCTCAAGAACTGATAGACCGCAGTTCGCATGGATTGGAATTCCTAAATTCTCCCCTTCGAATTCTTTTCATTTAATTGATTCTTTTCATTTAATTGATTCCTTTTTCCTGGCTAATTATTAGTGAAATTTTTCAGATTGGATTAATAAAAAGTGAGCCACTAAAGATTAATATACAATTACTAATTCGAGTAGTCGAGATATTTCCTAATTCAATGGCGGAAATTTAATTACGGCTGGGCATTTCGAGTTTTGCCCGGCCAATACGCGAAGTGCCCAATGCCGTTGGTCAAAACCCGAAGTGAGAGGAGTTTTCGGGCTTAGCCCAAGCTACGTCGGTCAATAAACGAAATTCCCAACACTCATTGGTTAAAGCTGCACCTGAGACATTATTCAGCATGAAAGCGGCAATATATAATTATTTATTATATATTCCCAGATGTTTTCAATGTCATTGAAAATAATATTGTGTTTTTTTAACTCCATGTTGCTCATACTGAGATTCAATTGTATTTTTGAATGAAAACTCTAAGAAAGAAATTTTAACTTTTTGTGCACATTGAAACTTTTATTGAAAAATAAAAATGTAAATATAAATTGCAGGGCTAATTATAACAAGATTTAATTGATGCCATCTTTGCTGAAACTGAAGGTTGAGAAAATAATTATTGAAGGTTTTTGGTATCTTATTAAACAGAAATATAAAAAAAACTCCGCACACTTTTTAAAAAGTTTAATATTTATTTTGTTTTCAACAAAACGCAAGATGAGGCTAATAATAATAAAAAAGTGATATACATAATATTTGAATTCAACAAGAAATTTCTAGTGTAATTATTTGTTGCAGCATGAACTAGATGAATGATATTTTGAATAACAAATTAGATTTTTACGTTTACATTCACAAGTATCACTGGTGCACTTTTGAGTTCAAAAAACATGAATTTTTAATGAAGTAATTCAATTAAAAAAGAAGAGATAAATATTTAAACAAAGGGTCTAGCCGGATAAGATAGTCAAATCTGCCTTGTAGGGAACCTCTATAACTAAATACAGCCTCATATTCGGCATGTATAGAAACCCCTTTTCCTAGATTTTCAGACCCCTAGATCCCCACGGGGCAACATGGGACACCATTGAGTGCTGGCGAGTTTTTTGCAATAACTCGGTTAATTTTTAAGCTAGAAAAAATAAAAAAACGCAAATTGTAGGGTTTTTCAAACCCTATAAACCTATGAAGTCAAAAAAAATTTTTGTGCGAAATTCAAATTTTTACAGCCGTTTGAAAACTTCAAAAATTTTTATATTGGAAACAAAGACCGACTCCTCGCTAAAAAAAAAAATTATGTTATGTATTTTTGGCTCAAAAATTCTACATAATTCCTACGATTAATCCAATCACACCATCGTATTCTACGTAAAAAAATACAACGAAAAAGTGTATTAATTTTTTGAAAATAATTGTTGGCAGCCCTTCAAAAATTCAGCAAATAGAAACGATGAGCCCGGCTCACATGCAGTGCAGACATTCCAGATTTTTACTTCTTCCAATTGCAAGGGAAACCCAACGTATAATACAACGGCGCAATCAGTTTCATCATACAAATTATCCAGAAAGCGTCAGAAGCGAAAACTATAGAAAGATTTCCTTATTGCAAAAATGACGTTAAAAATCATCAGTCATTAAGGTCTACCAAAATTGATTTCCAAAGAAATAATACACGTTTTTGATGTATTTTTGTACGTGTAAATACGATGGCGTCGTTGGTTTCATCGTAGGAATTATGTGGAAAGAGCTAGAGGCTCTTCGCTACTCTACGCAAAAAAAGACATCGAAAACGTGTATTACATTTTTGAAAATCATTTTTGTGAAATGACAATAATTTTTAATATTGTTAGCGGTGTTTTTGCGTGGTCTTTCGCCTCTAGCTCTTTCTACATAATTCCTACGATGAAACCAACCACGCCATCGTATTCACACGTACAAAAATACATCAAAAACGTGTATTATTTTTTTGGAAATAAATGTTGGTAGACCTTAATGACTGATGATTTTTAACGTCATTTTTGCAATAAGGAAATCTAAATGTATGAACTGTGTTACAGAGCCCTCCCAAATAGCCATACACCCCTGAGGGCCAGGTAACTGAGCTTATCGTTTTATTTATTGTGACTGTGAGTCGGGTCAAATGATCTTACTTGCTCAATTTGTGAAGGTCAATTCGATGGCGCAATCGGATTCATCGTAATATTTTTCTATGAAGCGTTAAGTGTCCAAAAACCGAACTTTCCTGTAGTTTTCGCTTCTGACGCTTTCTGGATAATTTTTATGATGAAACTGATTGCGCCATTGTATTCTACGTTGGGCTTTCCTTGCAATTGGGAGAAGTAAAAATCTGGAATGTCTGCACTGCATGTGAGCCGGGCTCATCGTTTCTATTTGCTGAATTTTTGAAGGGCTGCCAAAAGTTATTTTCAAAAAATTAATACACTTTTTCGTTGTATTTTTTTACGTAGAATACGATAGTGGTTTCATCGTAGGAATTATGTAGAAAGGGCTAGAGGCAAAAAACGCGGTTTTTAGTGATTTTTATTTTTTTTGAGGTCGTTCCACCACTTTTAAAAATCTGAGAAAAATCACAGGAATTTTTGAGCCAAAGATACATAAGATAATTTTTTTTTTAGCGAGGAGTCGGTCTTTGTTTCCGATATAAAAATTTTTGAAGTTTTCAAACGGCTGTAAAAATTTGAATTTCGCACCAAAATTTTCTTCGGCTTCATAGGTTTATAGGGCTTGAAAATCACTACAATTTGCGTTTTTTTATTTTTTCTAGCTCAAAAATTGACCGAGATATTGCAAAAAAACTCGCCAGCACTCAATAGTGTCCCATGTTGCCCCATGGGGATCTAGGGGTCTGAAGATCTAGGAAGAGGGGTTTCTACACATGCCGAATATGAGGTCATATTCAGTTATAGAAGTTCCCCACAAGGCAGATTTGACTATCCTATCCGCCTAGACCCTTTTTCGGTCGAAAAAAATACAACAAAAAATTTAAATGTTCAACAAAAAGAAATGCATTTTTAACAAAAGAATTAAACTATTGACCAATTAGTAGAATACGAATAATAGAGAATAAAAATAATAATAATAATAATGAAGTAGGGATGTAATAAGCGTAGGGATGTGGCGACCCCATCGCCCAAGAGCTCCAGCTTTTGCAGTCAGTCACGCTGCTTTAGGCTAACTCCCCAATGCAACGAATTATGCGGTTACGACACCAGTATCGCGCAGTGCCACCCGCAATAGGCCTCTCTCGGATGACGGCCATGGTTCAGTTGGGTGTGGCAATAGGACCGAACCGAGGCTACGACCAGGCAATGGCCCCGGACAAACGCGAGAACATCGATATAAATGGTCGGACCAACTCAGGAGAGACCTTCTTACCTGTTGGAAAAGAAGCTTACCGGCGCGGAGAGGATTCATGAAGAGGTTACATGACCGCTGGGTCAATATGCACCCGGAATATGCTCATAAAACTCTTCAGTATTTAAAAGATCAGGTATCCTTCTTGCGAAAAAACGAATATGAAGCTCTTTATCAACAGGAAGAGGAGCAACATCCTCCAGCGAACATTCCACCTGTTCCAGATAGACCACCTTTGCAGATAGCCGATAATGCCAACATGAGAAGTAGGAGATCTATCCACCAAAAAGTCTTCCTGAGGATGGACAAATTAGCTGAAGCTCATACTGCTCTCTCCGATTTGCTCCCTGAAGATGTTAATCTCTGGAATCTGAACTGTGTAGTTTACGAGAAGGCGGTCTCCCTGCTTAGCGAAGATAGAAGTAACGATACTTCGGTACGTCTGAGTAAGACACGCGAGCGTATTGCACAGCTTCAGTTCAAAATTGAAACGGCGAGACGGCATGCATCAAATGTTCAGTGCGTGATTAGCTACATAACATCAAATAAAAAGTTCACTCCAAAAGTTAGGGCACTTCCTCGAAACTTAAGGAAAGAAAATCACACGCTGAACAAGTGTATGCACTGGATGCAAAAAATAAGATCTCTTCCAACAGCGAGACATCGCGTTGAACGGCGAGTTAAGTGGATTCAGGAAAATTCCACCTTTTCTACTAATCCTTCCCGTCTGTTCAATGAAGCGTCACGTGTCGTTAAAAATCCGCCTAGTCGAGAAGAAATTCAAGTCTTCTGGGAGCAAGTATATGGAGATACTTATCAGCTAAATGAAGACGCATCTGATATATCACTCTTTCGTAACTTTTGCCAAAGGCAAAGGTTACAATGTTCAGAGGAAGAGTGTCCACTAATTACTGCTGGAGAAGTTAAGAAAGTTATCGCTAGAACTAAGAACTTTTCAGTACCAGGGCCAGATAAAATCAACAACTTTTGGTGGAAGAAGTTTACTTCTACGCACGAACATCTAGCTCGTATGTTTACTACTTTCTTAAACGGAGAACAACCCGTCCCGCAGTGGCTAGTGGAAGGACGCACGGTATTGATCCCTAAGACCGGAGATTTGTCAAGTCCAAAGAACTACAGGCCCATAGCTTGTTTAAACACCAGCTACCAGCTATTCACAGGCATCCCCAAATAGAGGATATTAACATCTATCGGGCCGGTATGGAGTGCAATAGTTGAACAACGTGGATGCAAGAGAGGGCTGGCAGGTTGCAGGGAGAACCTGTTAATAGACAGGTGTATTACCCAGGACTCGATCAGGTATCGAAGCAATCTTTCCCTGGCTTGGATTGACTACCGTAAGCCATTCGATAAAACGAACCATGAGCTACTTATCAAGCTCCTTGAGTGCATGAGGGTGCATCCAAAAATAGTGAGATGCATAAAAGAGCTTATGCTCTCGTGGCAGACAAGATTTGTCATAACATCTGACAAAAGACAAGTAACTACAAGCTTTGTCACATATAAGAGGGGGGTCTTTCAAGGAGACTCTAAGTCCGATACTTTTCTGCATCTCCCTCTTGCCTCTATCTATCGTGCTTCGAGGCGGTAGGTATTCAAAAGCGATTGGCATGAGCTTCGGACTGAACCAGTGTGCCTGCGTCCACCTACGCCAAGGAAGAGTAGAGACTACATCATCCCATGACGATCAGGATGTTCAACTCATAGGCGAAAATACCATTCAACATCTTGGTATTGAATAAACATATACATATCTTGGAATACCGCAAGCGGAAACCCAAAATGTGCATAGCTTAAAAACGGCCCTTGGAAAAAGGTACCGCCAAATCCTCAGAAAAATTTGGGCTTCCAGATTATCTGGAAAGAATAAGATCCAGGCGACCAATATGCTGGCCGTTCCTATACTGCTCTACACGATTGGTGCAGCAAAATGGAACGTCGATGACTTGAAGCAACTTGCTCGAAGCATACGCAAGATGATGACAATACAACGAAGTCTTCATCCTAGATCTTCCGTACCTCGAATATATCTCTCTCGCGATAAAGGGGGTAGAGGCTTGCTAAGCTTAGAGTGTCTTCATCTAAGAACTGTTCTGGCTACAGCCTGCTCAGTTCTAAAAAGCACGGATTCCCTTATGCGACTCGTACATCAACATGAAGTCGCCAATGCTGCGGTGTTTCTATACCATGCTGCAGATTGGGCCGCAGAGGAGCTTGACCTCCCATTTAATTCTAGCGACATTACACATGGCCTAGCATCACTAACATCTCTGGTGCTCAAAAGTCGTATAAAGTAAGCAGAACATACGCTCCTACTAAGAGAACATGCTGACAAACCCCTTCATGGTAAGTTCTACGGAATCATACGTAGAGAAGAGCTCTCGATGGGTCTGTCCAACATGTTTCTCAAGTCTGCTGGATTGAGATCGGAGACTGAGGGATTTCTCTTTGCCTGCCAAGACGGCGTTATAGACAACTTAGTATACCGCGAGCGCATAATGAATGTACCTTTAAGCGATACCAACTGCCGAGCGTGTAAGCATGAGCCAGAAACACTTGGACATGTTCTCAGTGGATGCTCTAAATATGCACGCTACGCGTACATAGAGAGACACAATGCAGCTCTAAAATTATCATATTACCATCTTAGGCATTTCTATGGTGTTGATCTATTGCCCGTCTTGCCATACGCCCAGGGGGAACTCGAGTCCGTTGTGGAGAATGATCAGCGTAAGATCTACTGGAATTTCTCATTCTCCACCATTCAACGTATCAGTGCTACGAAGCCTGATATTGTCCTCCAAGATCTGAAGAACAAAATCATTTACGTGATTGAATTCTCGGCACCAGCCGACCAGTTTCTATCCTGGTTTGAATCATCTTGTTTTTTTCGCAAGATGAAATTTATCACAGGATGTGAATTGTACAATAATAGAATCGCTGACAATAAATAATTTGATAAAAGTGTAAATTTCAAAATAATTCCAACAGGAACAACAGGAAAGATTCAACATTTGTTGTCAGCTATTCTATTATTGTACCTTCTTTGTATTTTATTCGGATTTTTTTGCTCGATTTTAGACTTACTTTGCAATTTTCTAGACAATTTGGGCATGGTTTATCCTTGCCCAATTTTTTCATTCATTTGGGATAGACTCTATTTTACTTTCTTCGTTATAAAACTATTTTCCCAATTGTCTTCGTGTATGAAAAATATATATTATCATAGACACCAACTAAAAAGAGTTTAGGGGTAGCTAGCCCCATTAATTTGAAAAAAAATTTTTTTTGGCGAAACACGTCAACTTTATTTTTGTCCCAAGTGCAAAATATATATTTCAGACATTTTTCGTCAATAAATTCAGCAATTTTCAGCACATTTAAAAATATGTTGGGGTGGTTTACCCCCGCGAATTTTTTTATTCATTTTGGATGGACTCTATTTCACTTCCTTCGTTATAAAAATAATTTCCCTAATTTTTTCGTGTATGGAAAGTATAAATTATCATGGACACAAAATAAAAAGTGTTCAGGGGTAGCTACCCGATTAATTTTTGTACAAATTTTTTTGGCGGAACACGTCAACTTTATTTTTGTCGCAAGTGCGAAACATATTTTTTTCAAATTTTTTCCTGTGAATTTAGCAATTTTCAGCACAACTTTAAAAATATGTAGGGGTGGTTCACCCCTTTAATTTTTTTTTCCTTAGAAAATTACGTTATTCATCTTTTATCACGAGGAAACTTTTCCAGTAGGTTTGGTGGAAATCAATTTTGTTTTTATACACAAAACTGTACAATCGACACTTGCGACCCCTATCTTTGAGGGGCTGTTTGACCCCCTTAAATTGTTTGTCCACCGATAGAAAAAAATACGTTTCGCTTAGTTTTTTGAGTACTACAACATATATCAGGGAGAGTCAAATCGGCGACGGACACCTGGGATACCTTCCTTGTAAGTTCAAACAATTGTTCCGCTTGTTTGAGAATGCAACTATTTTTAGTCAAAAATGCAGGTAATTTGTTGAAAATTCATGTTTGTTGCTACAAAATCAAACATCTGTGTTAAAAATTCAATTATTCGATATAAAGTTTATGCATTTTGTTGAAAGTTAAGCTTCTTGGTTAAAAAATAATCTCCTCGGTTGAAAATTCAACTTTTTGGTTAATTGATAAATCCTTTTCTATAAATTTTTTTTGTTTGCAAATTCATAATTTCAGTTAGAAATTCATCGCTTCGTTTGAAAATTTAACTAATTTGATGAAAATTATTTTTATTTTTTGGCTGAGAGAGAGTTTAACTTGCATGAAAACAACAGCAACGAGTTCTCCTATGACCTTACTAATTTTCTCTTTTTATCATTTCACATAAATTGGCCTAGTTTCAAGCTCTTTTTTGACCCAACATTTATAATTGGTTCCGAACCATCACTCCGAAGGGAATTTCCAGAATTCTATTAGAATTTGTTTTTATTTGATATTCCCTCGTTAAATAATAACATTTTGCAGCCCAATGTTCTATTGTTAGGAAATACAGATTTTCCAGGCTTCAGCCAGATAATTTTTCGTTCCAAAGAATGAATGGGAGAAAGAGTATTGACATGTGCAAAATTTTGAAAATCCCGTGAGCCTGAGGCCGACCCGAAAACGCGAGCGACTAGGCCAACCCTACACAATGTCACTTTACACGCGCTCACTTTCGAGGAATTTATAGAATTCGAGGAATCAAAAGGATTCAAGAAATTCAAAGAATCCATAGGATTCAAGGAATTCATAGAATTCGAGGAATTCATAGAATTCAAGGAATTCATAGAATTCAAGGAATTCATTGATTTCAAGTAATTCATAGAATACAAGGAATTTATAGAAGTCAAGGAATTATAAGAATCCATACGATTCTAGAAATTCATAGAATTCAAGAAATGAATTGAATTTAAAAAATTCATAGAATACAAGGAATTTATAGAATTCAAGATATTCAAAGAATTCATAGAATTCAAGGAACTCATAGAATTTAAGGGATTTATGGGATTCAAGGAATTCATAGAATTCAAGGAACTCATAGAATTTGAGAGATTCATAGGATTCAAGAAAATCATAGAATTCGAGGAATTCATAGGATTCAAGAAAATCATAGATTTCGAGGAATTCATCGAATCTAAGGAGTTTATAAATTCCATAGAATTCAAGGATTTTATAGAATCGAGGAATTCATCGAAATCATAGAATTCAAGTAATTCATAGTATCCAAGGAATTCATAGAATTCAAGAAATTCAAAGAATCTATAGAATTCAAGTAACTGCTAGAATTCAAGCAATTCATAGAATTCGAGGAATTTGTAGAATCCAAAGAAATGATAGAATTTAAGGAATTCGAAGAATCCATAGAATTCAAGGAATTTATAGAATCAAGGAATTCATAGAATTCAAGGAATTCATAGATTTCATAGAATTCAAGTAATTCATAGAATTCGAGGAATTCATAAAATCCAAGGAGTTCATAGAATTTATAGAATTCAAGTTATAGTAATTCGTAGTATCCAAGGAATTTATAGAATTCAAGAGATTCAAAGGATCCATAGAATTCAAGAGATACAAAGAATCCATAGAATCCAAGGAATGCATAGAATTCGAGGAATTCATAGAATCCAAGGAGCTTATATGTTGGCGGTGGACAAGCAAATGACCTCTGTAATATTGAATCAAGTGCAATATATATTTTGAAACAATTAGAAATTATTGAGTGTACACATGTACAAATAGAAATCAATATGTAAAATGTTTGAAAGTCCGACTATAGATCTTTACGGTTCTGAATCTCCGTATGAACTGAACTCTGGGTCAGCGCGAGCTGCCCGGCTTAACACATACGAACACACATCACTGTAGTATGGTTGCCATACTCACTTCTTTGACTTTATTCTGACTCACTTGTTACATTTTTTTTCACACTTCAATAACTGTCATCGTTGCTCTCTACAACACCCCTCCTCAACGATGATTCTGGATGCCTTAATTCTTCAAGCCGCATTTCTCCCGAAGTATGGACAATCTGATATTGTTCATTGGTTTAGTGAGCATATCTGCCAACATGTGCTCTGTAGGACAGTACTCGTATTCCGTTGATCCTTTTTCCTTTAGATCTCTCACATAGTGAAATTTTGTTGCTATATGTTTTGTCCTGTTGCTGAACCTTTTGTTTGCAGAAAGCTTTAAACATCCTTGATTGTCTTCCAGAATTTTTATAGGACCTTGTATTACCTTTCTGTAGTCTGCTAGCAACTGCCGTAACCAAACTGCTTCTTGAGTTGCCTCTGCAAGTGCTATATATTCGGCTTCTGTTGATGATAATGCAACGCAATCTTGTTTCTTACAGGCCCAGCTGACACATCCTCCATAAAACTTAAATAGATATCCACTATTAGACTTTCTGTCAATCTTATTCTGTGCCCAATCTGCATCTGCAAATCCAATTAGTCTTGCTGCATGCTCGTCTTGTGTATTTCCTAGCTTTAATTTCAATTCTTTAGATCCTTTCAGATATCTTGCTACTCGTTTTGCCTCGTTCCAGTCCGTTTGGGTAGGTCCAGCGTTGTGTTGACTCAGTATAGACACACTTGCCGCGATATCTGGACGTGTGTTTACTGCTATGTAAAGCAATTTTCCGATGAGCTGTCTATACATCTCATTGCTCGCCATTGGCTCGTCATACTCTCGTAGCTTCAAGTAACCTGGATCCAGCGGGATCTTCGATGGTTTCGCATCCTGTAGTCCTACGGATGTTAGCATCTTTTCTATGTATTGGGGTTGACTTATTTGAAAAATACCCTCTTTGTTTTGTTCAATTTTTATTCCAAGATAGTGGCTTAATTTGCCCAAGCTCGTAAGTTGAAATTTGCTTCTTAAAACTTCAGCTATTCGGAATATTTGTGCTTCTTTCTTGCTTGTAATCACAAGGTCATCTACGTACGTGATGAGGTAGATTACTCCGCCCTCAACCTTCTTTATGTACAAAAAGGGGTCTGCTTTACCTTGGACGAAACCTTGTTCTTGCAAAATGTTGTCCAGTTTTTCATTCCATATTTTGGCTGATTGTTTTAGACCGTATAAACTTTTGTTCAACTTACACACCCAATTCTGCTTTCCAGGTACTTCGAAACCTTCTGGCTGTTTCATGTAAATAGTTTCTTTTAAATCACCATTTAGGAACGCTGTCTTTGCATCATAGTGATAAACAAACATTTTTTCTTTACCTGCAATAGATAATAAAGTTCTGAAAGTACTTTGTCTTACCACAGGAGCAAATACTTCATCATAATCCACTCCATATTTTTGTGAAAATCCTTGCGCTACTAGTCTTGCTTTGTATTTGGGCTCAGCTACATTCACACTCTGTTTGACCTTGAACACCCATTTACAACCCACTATTTTTCTATCCTTTGGTGGTTCAACTAGAGTCCAAGTTTCATTTTTCTTGAGTGAATCCATCTCTTCATTCGCTGCTGCTTTCCATTTATCCTTGTTGACACTGCTCATTGCTTCCATTAAATTCTTTGGTTCTTCCTCTATTTGCGTGACTAAATGTAACCCTGCCATATACCTATTAGGCGGTACTCCGATGTTACTTCTTGTAGATCGTCTAGGTTCGTTTTCTCTAGGTTCTTCTTCTACATCCTCATATTCACTGCTTGATGAATCGTCCTGATGACTGAATGTTGATCCTGAATCTTCCGTAGTATCCTCTTGATGACTGGAATTGCGGCTTCTATCTTCCTCTGATTCTTCTTGCATTCCTGGAAATTCTTCTGCTGCCTGAATCTCATCCTGCTCCTTTGATGCTGAACTGACTATTACTTCTTTAATTGAGTTTGTCTTCTTTGGAATTTGATCTGTTAGCACATCGTTTTGAAAGATTACGTCTCTACTTATGGTGATTCGTTTTGTCTCTTTATCTAACAGACGATATGCTTTTGATTCCTCCGAATATCCAATGAAAGTCAGTTTTTCTGCTTTTGCATCTAATTTCTTTCGATTTTCTTTTGGGACATGGGCGTAGGCCACACAACCAAATATTTGCAAATTGTTTACATTAGGCTTTCTTGAATAACATGATTCATAAGGTGTTTTGCTTTTTGACCTTGTTGGTAACCTATTTTGTAAATAGTTTGCAGTGTTTACAGCCTCTCCCCAGTATGTGTAAGGCATTTTTGCTTCAATTAGCATGCACCTAGCCATTTCTATTAAACTGCGGTTCTTTCTTTCCGCCACGCCATTCTGCTGAGGTGAATACGCTGCCGTATACTGCATCTCTATTCCTTCTCCTTTTAAATAATGCTTTAATTTAGAGTTTACATATTCCCCTCCTCGATCCGATCTAACAACCTTAGGCTTTCTTCCGTGCTGTGTTTTAACCCATTCAACATACTCTTTAATTAAATCTGATACTTCATGTTTATGCTGCATCAGATAAACTTTTGTGAATCTGCTCTAATCGTCGATCATCGTTAACATATACCTTCGTTTGCCTGGTGTCATGGTTTGCATTGGACCACACACATCAGTGTGTATCAGATCCCCAACTGCTGACGACTTTGTGTGTGACTCACTTGGAAATGGTTTACGTGACATTTTAGCTTCAATACAACACTGGCAATTTTCCTTGATTCCACAGTCCTTAATCGTTATTCCTTCTGCAAGATTCTTGTTTTGAAGTTCCTTTATAGCATCTGGATCCCTGTGTCCAAATCGTTTATGCCATGTGTGTAGACATTCTTCATGGTGTGCTGCATCACCTGTCGTTGCGTACATTGCTTCCGGTATCTTCAGTTTGTAGAGTCTTCCGTGTCGCACTCCGACTGCCAATACTTTTCGGTTTTTTAAAATCTTTACATCATTTTCGCTAAACTCTACTTTAAATCCTTTTTCAGTAATCTTGCTCACAGAAAGCAAATTCTCATCAAGAGACGGCATATACAAAACATTCTTTAAAGTTATTTTAACTGGAGTATCTTGATCGTCGAGAATGTTTATGTTACCCGATCCGGTACCGAGAACTTCAGCAGTGATGCCTTTCTGTGCGAGTCGAACGCTCATTCGGCTTGGAGTAAATTCTTCGAAAAATGTTTGGTTGTTTGCCATATGGCTCGACGCACCAGAATCTATAAACCACTCATTTAAAGTTCCTATACTGTTTCTGCTCTCAACTCCAAAGCAACAGAAATTTGCTGAATCCTTTGAATCCTTAGTTTTACTTTCCTTA
>CAKNXH010063169.1:0-57932 GCA_932178445.1 Andricus quercusramuli
ATTACTGATTTGAAAGTGAACTCTTCTGTTAAAAATTATATTTTTCAAGATTCATCATATTAATTAAAAAATTATCTCTGTAGTTGAAAAGTGAGTAGGTTGAAAAATTACAATTTTTACTTTAAAATTCAACTAATCCAGTCAATGTTTCATTATTTCAGTTGAAAATTTATAAGCTTGGTTGAATATTGATTTTTTTAACTACAAATTGAAAGTAAAGAATAGAATTTTTATGCTTAAAAGTCATATTTTTTGTTAAAAATTTAACTATTTATTACAAACTATTTATTTAGGTCAAAATTGAAATATTTATTTGAAAATTCATGAATGTTGTTGAAAAATCATCTTTTTGTATTGAAATTAATCTTCTTATTTGCAAATTCATCTTTTTGGTTTCAAATTCAACTACTCCAATTGAAGATTCATCATTCTATTTGAAAATTCACCACTAAGCTTGAAAATTAATTTTTTCAATTAAAAATTCAAGTATTCCATTATTGGCTGAAAATTGATAGTTTTTAGTTAAAGATTCAACTACAAGGATGAAAATTGTTTGTTGTTGAAAAATCCTCACTATTAGTATTAATTATTTTGTCTGGAAATTATTTTTTCTTGAAAATTCAACTTTTCGGTTAAAAAATAAAGTATTCCAGTGAAATATTCACAATTTCAGTTTAAAATTAGTCTTTTTGGTTAAAAATACAAGGACTTGGTTTAGAGTTAAACGCTTTTGTTGAAAATGCATATATTTGACTTAAAATTTACCTATTGAGGTTCACAATTCATCTATGCGAGTAAAAGACTCATCATGTTATTTGGAAATTCATCATTCTGGCTGAATATGTTTTTTTTTGTGGAAAATTTTTGTTTGTGTGGAAAATTAATTGTTTTTTTAACTGAACATTAATCTATTTAGTTGAAATTTTGTCATTTTTAGTTTAAAATTCATTTCATTTCTTTAAAATAAATGTATTTTTTTTTGTAGAAAATTATTCATTATATTTCAAAATTAATATTCTTCTTTGAAACATTATATTGCTGATAACAAATTTATCTATTGCAGTCAAACATTCATCATTTGAGTTCAAATGTAATTATTACATTTTTGGTTGAAAACTTATCTTTTTTAGTTCCAAATTCAACTATTTCGTTGAGAATTTATGCATTTCGTTTAAAATTAATCTTTTCTTGGTAGAAATGTAATATTTTTTGTTCAAATTTCAACTCTTTGGAATTTAAAACGGTTTAAGTTTAATTTAATACAAGACCCACATTGATTTAACCCAAATATTCACTGAGTTTTAAGTAGAAGAAGTAGACACCATATTACACATTGTTGCTATTTTTACAGAAAATGGAAATCATTTTTCATATTTTGAAGATTATTATATGCGATTCTTTCGTTTATTGCATTATGTTTAAATAGTTTTATCTATAGATAAAAAAACAGTTACGACTTTGCAATTGTTTTTGTCTTGTAAAACTTGTTAACGTTATGAGGTTATTAATATTTTCGTTTTTATTATTACTATATCATGTTTACAGCTCAGATTGAAGTAACATTTTTTTAATTGTATCTAATCCGACTTTAGTAGTTTATTATTGTACTGCAATTAAATTCTCTTCATTGTAAAAGCAGTTTTTGAATTTACTTGAAACTACAGTTTAAAATAGTAACTTGCAATACATTTGCTAATTCATTTGGTAGTACCATTACCAATTCCTTTAGTAGATACAGTTACCAATTCATTTGGTCAGTTATTCCTACTTATGTAATTAGTAGATTTTTAACAAATTACCAGTAAACGCATCGGCACTATTCGAATTAGTAGAAAACTACTACTAATTAATAGTTTTCTACTAATTCAGAGTCAATTTAATTATATTGAATTTTTAATTGAATAAATAAATTTTTATTAAATTTATTAATAATTTATTAAATTAAATAAGTCGTAACAAAGTAATAATACTGGAAAGTGTTATTAGAATGAAATATTTCAATATAAATAATTATATAAAAATTTAATTTAATTCAAAAGAAATATTTTTTGTCAAAAATTCATATATTTTGGTAAAAAGTTTGAAAATGTTAGTATATACTACTGAAAAATTGATCTACTTGGTAGGTAATGATTGTTGCTTGTTAAAAATCAATGTTTCTGTCACAACATTCATCATTTTAGTGAACGCAGAACAATATTTTTGTGATTTATGGTTGTGTCGAAAATTATCATCATCGGGTTGAAAATGCGACTGTTTTCGAGATAATTCGCCTATTTGGCTTACAAATTCAAGAAGTTTGTTTAAAAACTACTTGGTTGAAAGATTCACTTTTTGGTTGAAACTTTTTCTCCTTGGGCAGAATCCCGGTAAGAAGGCTTGAATAGAATATGATTGAAAAATGCAATTCCTGTGAATACCTGATTTTCCCTTCTTTTTCTTATATCACAAACATTATTAGAAAGAAGCAACTGCTATTCCTGTCAATACACTTTGAAAAATATAAATTTCTGAGAAATATAATAGAATTTAGTAGAATTATTAAAGTCATACTAACATTTATTTCATCTACATTGAATTCAAATTCTCAATTTATTTAATATAATTAATTGTTAATTATAATAAATTATATTTTAAATTTGGGTATCACAGAATCTATATTACACTTAATTCAGTTCATTATACTGATATTTAGGATAATACATTAGATATAAATCCAATGTTAATTTCTGGAATTCAAATCACTTGGTCTCTCCGAAGTGCAAACTTGAATTCATTTAAATAGACCCTTCCTAACTTATATTCCAAAAGGGATAATTCAAACAATTTTAAACACACATTTCTTGAATGAATTAGAGTGAATTATGTACGCTTCAAGTCTATCCTGCTTTACGGAATACTGAGAGAAGCTTATAAATTTTCATTTGGAGGACAATATTTAGTATTTGTATTTATAAAATATTTTTTGTTCCGTATTTCTTCAGTCATCAAATGTTCTAGTATATAATTTAGTTTATAATTCAAACAAGATAGATGATTAGTACTGTTTCAGATCATATGTAATATAACAATTGAAAATTGGAGTTCAAATAAAGCCCAAGAATGATATTAGTTGATATTGTGTATTGAACTGTATAGAATGTGTCGCAGCGCCACCTGGTGAAATATATATTGTACAAGGAGCGTTCACGACGCAGAAACTCTTCTCCTCATCACGGATTAGCTCTCGTGTAGCTGTTTGATGCTGCCTGACGGGGAGCACCTCTCTGGGAGCAAGAGTAGGCGGTCGGCAGTGGTGACCTCGAACACGATTTCTGACGTCGGTCCACATCTGCTAGCCTAACCGTTTGCTACGCGTTCGCGTGGTCCGAACGCGTTGAGAGCTGCCTAGTGTTCGGCTAGCCACGACCATTCCCTCTCTGCTCTCCACACGACTCTTCCTACGTCGGGTAGCGCGAACGGACCTTTAAGTTCCTAAGACTGGGAAAATATGAACAGGCGAGGAGTGCGTCAGGAACGCTTGGAGCGCTCGCCCAGTATTTCGCTCCCAGTCCCTGACATGAACCACGGTTTTCTTAGCATGGAACAGAACCATGTCGGTAACATGTCGGTAACAGGAATCTTGAGTTAGAACTCCCCCTGCCTATCTACTCCCGACAGATGCCCTACAGGTTATAATTAATCATATAGTAGAGTCATTGATAATAATAATAATAATAAAATGATGATGGTAGTTACAAGAATCCATCCAGAGGCGACTGTTGTCACCTCCAACGCTCGCGGCCGCTGTTTATGGATAACAGTGGTAAAATACGAATTCCAAACTACATTAGCTCCTAATTTTGTACCTACAGCATCATCGCAGAGGATTTTAGACATCCTATTAAATTAATTTATCACATCTTCATCTCATCAGTCACTTGACTTAGTCCGTAGCTATGCTGAAAAACCGGGTTCACTCGAGAACAAGATTTAAAAAAAACATAATAAATCTTCATTGAGTTCGTAAAAAAAGTATATGTACATGACAGTCTATAAACAAACTATAAACATTCAATTAATAAAAATAAACAATTGATGTGAATTTTGTTGCATCTTATTTCAATCAATGAATATTTTTATTGTGCCTTTATTTTCTTCGTTTCTCATGTTTTTTTTTGCAACGCTTGATAAATAATTAGAAATTTCCTAACGCAAATTTTTTAAATTGTTATTTTGTAACTTTGTTAATTTATCATCTTAGTTTTTACTTTCAGAAGTTCGTTTAGATTTCGTGATGTTAATTACGCATTACTTGAATTAGAGGGTTGAGTCTGAACCAGGAGGGTTAATCGAGTACGTAATAAGAATGGGGAATTTAATCTTCTGGAATTCTACCCTTGGATCTCTGCAAAAGGAGTTGAAGATGTTGTTGAATTTTCAGGATTAACCAATCGTATGAGGGTTTAATTAAAATCTCTCTTCAACTTCCACATTTTTGAAAAATTATTTTAATTTATTTTTTAATTAACATGTAATTTATACTATTTATAGTATTTTTTTTCACACACACGCATACGCGCGCTTTTATTCTAGTTTGCGCATTTTTTTCTGCTTCTCTATGATCGTTACATTATCTTCAGTGTTATTGTCGAGACTCTATTTTGAACGAGATGCAAAACTGTGTTTCACACCCTATTTTCTAGGGGTTGAGTTTGGAATAGAATACATGTCTTTTTCAGAAGGCTCATTTCTCGAATGTCAACGAAAAAGTGACGAAACATCTGGTTGTCATGTTGGTCAAGCCGATCGAAAGATTTCCTTCACACGTGCCGAAACTAGATTTTTGGGATGTCGTATTCAGTCAACTGTAGAAACAGTGACGCTAACGAGATGAGAAAGCCGGCAATTAATTTCGACACCCAAATTCATTTAAGTGCCAGAATGGAATCTGTCCTTTTAATAATGAAACATATCATTTAACTTAATCATAATTCCGAATATCAATCATCAAACAAATATTTCTGCCAAGTTTAGAATTTATATTATTATTATTAGAATAATTCATTGGTTACTCCATATTCTATTATAAATGATTTAAAAACTTTAAAAATCGATAATGCTTTTCATGAGAATATTAAAACATGATTAAAACAATAGGTGCATTGTTTAATTTTCAACTATTTATAGATGTGAATACTTTTTAAATTGTAAATATTTTTAACGTTTCAATTGTAAAATATTACGATTATCACGATTCTAATTTGAAAACACGTCAATTTTTTCAATTCTTTTAATTGTAAATATTTTAGATTTCAAAAGTTTCAGTACCTAATAAATCCTCATAATTTATAGTTTTCATTATATTATATTAATTTAATTTTATTTCATTGTATTTTTAATAATATGGTAAGTCTTTTATATACACTCTAGTTCGAATTATTCAATTTTGCCGTTCTAAGGAGTCGTTCAAAGAATACTTAATGTTCTTTGAATACTTTTAAACCCCTTCTGCCTAACATGCAGTAGTTTTTCGTGTCCCCGCCCCCACCTAGGTGTTACATAACTTTTTCCACAAAAGCTATATAATTGAACGAGAGACAATTTAAGCTTCTTGAAACTAAAAAATTTATTTTTTAAAATTGATAATTATTCCGTTCATAAATATTATATAATATAATGTAGTATAACATTTTCTTTTAATTTTTACGACTTTTGTTATCCTGAGCTCAGACTTTGGCCGCAACAAGGGAAACAATGATAACGTTTTCTTGAGATATTGCGGACATTCTACGTAAAATTGAAACATTTCGAGTGATAATTAAGTTATAAAATAATTATTAGTGCTAAATTACACGTGATTCAGGTTTAGAAAATGTGTAAGTTTATATTACTTTTCATTACACATTACTGTCACATGTACAAGTACAGAAAAATAGCCTCCTTTAATTCCGTTTTTGTAGTCTTATGATAGCCACTTCCCTGCTTATTGTGTGTTCAAAAAATTGCAATTTGTTTCCAGTTCTGCTTCTGAGCTCGTCTATCAAAATTTTGTATAGGTTTATAAATAAATTTGCAAAGATTATTATATATATTTGAGGTGATCTAATGGACCAGGATTCTAATAAGTATATTAGATTTAAAAATCTTGGATTATATATTTTATTATTTCGGATTATAAGGTTTAATAATCCAAGATATTATCCTATAATATCTATTTCTTAATATCTATAGATTGTAGTTCTAATAATATGGATCGCTGTCCGATAGTTAATAGTCCAAGATAACTGGTATATCTTGATATCTGGTAACATATTTTTTATTACCGGGTATAATCCATTTTTCTCAGTGCTTCCAAATGTAAAGATTTAAAGATTTGAAAAAAATTATTTTTTGGTTATTTGGCGGTAAAAACTTACTTTATGGATTATCAAACAGTGAATATATTTTATGCACTCTGAAAAAACTTTAAAAAATCTGAACTTATTAATTTTATTACTGTGCAGTTGGTAACATAGTGGCACAATAGGCTTTATGGCTTTTAAATGATTCCTAATAAAAAAAATTAATGTAGATTCACTGCCAAATAGAGCGCCAAAAACCCATATTTTCTAGTATTTTAAAAAATTTGTTACTTCTACTCTGAATATTTTTCAAATAATTTTGAAATTTGATGTGCCACTCGTTTCGTTCAGACTGTCAAAGCTAGATCAGAAAAAAGTATATTCATTGATAAATTATCAATAATCGACTTCTTAAAATATGATTTGAAAGGTGCCTTTATTTTTTTAAAGGCAAATCTAAGTGAACATTTTAAGTAGAAATCCACATCGAAATTCGGGTGGTATTTTGAAACAATCCAGGTGGAAGTAAACCTAGAACTTTAAATGTAATTTTTTAACTATGAGTATCTCGTAAGCCGTTAGAGATATGTGGAAATGGATGCGTTTTTCGAGTTTTAGTTAACTTATGTACTTCACAAGTATTTCTCATAGTACATGTTTAGTGGTTTTAAGAATTGTAGTACCGAAAACCACTCCACGAAGTAGCACCACGTGGAAATCCACGTAGAATATTCCACGTGATTCCTTCACTTTTTTTTCTTGTTTCAAAATACCACTCGAATTTCACGTGATTTTCCTAGATTTCCATCTGGGAAGTGCTCAATTTTAAATAAAAAACGAATAAATTTTGAGTTTTTCATTTTCAACCTAAACGCTTTGAATGTAGGTTTATTTATTACCTTATAATATATAAATTATTTCAAAATATAATATATGATTTTTGATCCCTGACATTTATATTTTTGTTGTATATTGGGTGTGAACTAATGACAAAAATACTTGAGTTTGTTTTTAAAGATTCCATCAAAAAAAGAGTCATAGTCCAAATTTCATCACTTTTTGGCAACAACCCATACAATATCTTATATTATAAAACTGATAGATAATCAATTAACGAAATTCAATTCTTGTTTGAATAGGAGGAGATCCAATTCATAAATCTCTCGATTGAAAAATAGTATGCTCTGTGGGAAGCAGATAATTATCATTCGTTTCATAATGTTCTTGTCGTTATATGTTGTATAATCTTCGATCGAGGAGGATTCCAATAAACGGTAGCCGCCACTAAATCTAGCAAATAATAAAATAAATCTCCTGCTTGTCCGGGTGGGACAGGAGAACCTGCCATTGTAGGTTCGATGCTCGGATAAGGAGCAGGAAAGAGGCGACGGAAAAGATTTACTGGGCGCCCCGACGCCCTCCGTCCTCTCGCCCTCTTCTAATTACCGAAATCTTCCTCGCTGCCTTCCATAACTGACGGTTGGTTCTCTCGTCTAAGTTAAATATTCACTCTTTTCTTTCCATTTTATCTTTTTTATTCCCTTTTCGAAAAATGTATTCGACTTCTGATTTATCACAGGCTCTGAATTGTAAGGTATTAAAAAGTATTTTCAGAATGGGGATTATTGGAGTTTAAATATTAGGATTCTGATTTTATCTCAATTTCTTCTCTGCAGGGAAACATTCAACGTCTAGCGAAGAAAAAGAAAATTACGACACTCCTAATTATTACCTGTCATAATTGTTTGTCATTATTCTCAGTTTTTAGTTATAGATATACAATTTTTATTTTTTGAAGAAGAAAATTTGTATACAGTCTCATAAAACGCTGATTTCGAATAAAATATGGTAACCTCGATATGGGAGTCGCGCCTGAGTCCAGTGAAACCAAGGCTCGAAAGTGTAATGCAAGCCTCTGACACACGCGTTGTGTCGTGTGTCAGAAACCAATGGCTTGCTCTCTCTCTCTCTCTGTAATGTTTTGTCAAACAACTTTCATTTCCATAAAACGTGTACTTTTATCACCTTTCATGCAATAATTGAAAGAAAATGTACAGTTTATTATTATTAAAACTAGGATACTTGTTCAACCTATTGGAAAATAGACGTCTGAAAACTTTTGCACGGCATAACATATAAGAGAAAATGAATTTTCATACTCCTACATGTACGTGAGTTATACTATTTGCTTTATGTAAAATTTAAGTTCATGTTTACCGAAGCTGTGTATAAATAAGTCTGTCTTATGTCGTAGTTTAGGACGCCCGTGATGTTTTTTTCAAAGAGGTTATTCAACATATTTTCATGAAAATAACTTTAAAGTGGAATTGTATTGGATTCCCGTGTAGAAAAATTTCGTGGAAGTCTTGAATCATGCTAAAGCCAGTAGAGTTTTTCTCAAGCCTGTCTATTCACGCAATACTAGCCTGGCGCTACACTGGCGCTGTCTAGTTTTGATACGTGTTTGATTCAAGCCTTCCTGCTGTCTAGTTCCAATTTCAGCGCTATCTAGGTGTTCGTTAAGAATTTGAATACATAACGATTGTCCAAATTTTAGCTAGATTCTAGATAGAATCACGGTTTGGACTTGAACAAAAATTACAGAGATGAATTCAGAAAATAATTACTTTCGAAAAAAAAAGATTGAGGAAATTACAGCAGACAGTTGCACAAATCCTCAAGCAATAATTAATTGTACACTTTTACATATTTAAGATAGTGAAAAATAATTGTTGAAGGTGTTCGAAATCCTAATACAAAAACTGTATTCTGAAGAACGATTTTTTAAAGAATTTTTGAAAACATTCTCTTTCAATTGAAATATTTAGTAAAGTTATAATAAATTTATATTGAATTTATAATAATTATAATACGTGTAATAACGATGATATTCCAGAAAATCGAATATTATTATAAATAATGTATTTAATTTATTCGAATTATTCATTGACTGCTCAAATTATAATTATAAGTCTAACGTATTCTTTATTTGAAATAATGAACAATCATTATTTCGTAGCAAACAAACTTTTATTTTTATTTTTTAATAACTTTCTAATTAATAATTAATTTGTATCAAAATAGTCGACCTGTCTAGAAACTATTCGATCCGAGCGTTACATCCCAGTCTAGCCACTGGACAGTCAGCCTGTGGCGCTGCAGGGTCGACTCAAGGCATCGTTTTATATTATATAAAACGACAGAATGATCTTCTGTAAGTTTTACAAAAGTACAGAAGCCTTAAATATAAAATGAATTTTTTTTACGTTCCGCGCAACAAATTTTTGAACGAATGACTTACCCCCATAATGATTCAATTCTTAAAAATTATAGAAGCAAACTTGTATACGTTTTAAATTTTACAACTTCTAAAGTAATGATAATGTTTCACAGAAAAAGCTGGGAATTCGGTGATTTTGAGGCTCAAGGCTCATGCAGGGATAATGTAACCTAGAAAACTCACCCGAAAAAATAAATTCCAAATGCTAGCGCAACGAATGATTATCGAGGGGCACTTTTTTCCTCTTAGAAGCTCAAATCCATATTTGAGGCGGAAAGTTCCTGCGGATTGTCAACACTTGCGATGAATATGTTACATTTTCTAAATATTGCATTTCCAAAGCAGCAGAAAAAAAATAAATAACTGGCGCGATATTCGAAATAGAAAAAATTATTCTAACACATAAAAGAGTAATAACTTTCATAAAGTTGTAATAAATTACTAAAAACCATCATAAATGTGTCTTAATGAAAATATATTTCTATAAAAACACTAAACGAAGGAATATTACATTAAAAGTAAAATATTGACTCAAAAATTTCGAAATAAACTCCTATGTCTGTTGGAATAACCATTCTTCTATTTTGAATATTGCGTCAGTTCTGTTCATTTTTCTTCTGCTGCTTTGGAGATGCAATATTTAAGAAATTTAACCTGTTTTTTGCAAGTGTTGACGATCCGCAGGATTTCCCGCCTCAAATATGGATTTGAGCTTCCAAGAGGAAAAAAATTGCCCCTCCGATAATCATGTGTTGCGCTAGCATTTGGAATTGATTTTTTTCAAATGAGTTTTCTGTGTTACATTACTCTCAACATAAGCCTCAAGTAAAAATTGGCATCGTTCAGAACGAAGACTCCAATACAACTCTTATTGATTCAGCGTTTTTCTCAAAACCACGTTTTTCAAATTGGCGGACACGATAACTCAAAACCTATCCAACCAATTGACTTGTTCTTGCGCATTCAACTAGCTAATAAGTGTCATTCCTCGGTCAACTACTCCGAACTGAAAAAAAATGTTAATGATTTTATTTCAACAAAAAAAAGCAAATTTTAGGACCATTTATTCGAGAGTTATCATGCCCGCCGTTCTGCTTCTCGAAGCGGAGATGTTTGGACACCCGCTCTTGTACTGCCAATGTATGTGGCTCTGCGAAACTGATTTTTTTTGTGAGCAATACTAGTGGAAAAATAAATCCTGAAAGTGTCTAAAAGATCCATTGTTGCTTCGTCTTCAAAATCATCTGAAAAAGTCACTCTCATTTTCAGTCCTCTACACACCACACGACCCCCTTGAATAACATTTTTATTTGAGACAGTTTCATACCTTATGACATGGATATTCCGTTATTTTATATTAATACAAATTTTGTTTCTATGAATTGAGAAACCATTGGCGTCAAACTTCAGATTTCGGACAATCGAGATGAATAAATTTTCAAAGCTAATAACTTATAGTAGTGCAGCAATTTAGATTGCTGACGCAAGAAAACAGTTTTGGTATAACATACATTTCGCCCATCTTCAGAATGTAAATTTTCCAAATTTATTGTCAAGGAGATTTTTTCGGTTCAAGGGTGCCCTTACATCGAATGGTTTCCATAATTTAAGCAAAAATTCTGTAAGACAGTGAAATATTTTTCCGTGTAGAAATAGTATATAAAATAATATGAAATAATTTATTACCCTTATTTGGTTCTTATATCTTCAATATATACTATCTATTTACACTTAAATACTACGAATGTCTTATTTTCTACAATTTGATATCCAAAACTTGCAATTGAATGCAGGCTCAACGAGATGGATATTTATCACTATCAGTGAATCTCAAGTGGATGCAAATAGGGCATTGCTCTGTTGGCAATAAATCAGTCTGTTCAGCTTCTTCAGGCATGTATGATTTGTGTGCTTTGTTACGTAATCACGCATGTGCTGGCTAGACGTGGAAAAACCAAACAGGAAACCACGTGGTCCTCACGTGGTTTGCACTTTGCACTCTCCCAGGAGAGATCAACTTGGATCCACTATAGTAGACTTCCTGACTGCACTCCCGAGGACGACCCGGGGTTCTGGACACCACTGCCGCCAATTTGGCGACATTTTTTTTCAACCAGATAACTGATATATTGCAAAATCCAGCTGGTGATGAATGCTCAACATCAGTCATGGACACGTGCGAAGTCTGCTCTTGCTTATATATTGCCAAGTGAACCCTGCGTCATATATACTTACTAAAAATAACCAATAAATCTCCAGAAGAACAATTTATTCTGTAAAAAAATTTGATATTTTCAAAAACTTATTCAATGAAGCTTCATTTGTATTCACTTGAATTTGATTGTATTGAATATTATAAGTAAAATGAGAAAATAAGAGCAGGTTGACTCTAAAATATATGGTCAAACAATTTTTTCAAAATTTGTTTGCCACCAAGTACCAAGTAGGTCAAAAGCAAGTGCTAATAATAAAAATACAACTTTTTGCGAAATCCAATATAGCGGCCCATAAATTTCTTAAAAAATTATCAATTACTGCGATTATCCGATACAATGCTTCATCATATTGGTTGATATTGGTTTTTTGAAATTGGATGTATGAGTAGATCACAAACTCAACATCACTGGATATATATGTAGACATAAAAATGACAACTGGATAAGGAACAAGACTGAAATTTTACGGGAGAAACAAAAAAGTTTGTTTTGCGATAGTCCAAGTACTAACCGCGCCCAACACTGCTTAACTTCAGTGATCTAACGAGAGAAATAAAATTACACGCTGTTACAGTGAAAAAATGCTTTTTTACGAAACATAGTATCAATTGTATGTGCAGTGAGACTGGAAAAAAGTGTCACTTGCGTAAAATTTCTCATACACCCCCAAAATCCGATTTTATAATCAAAACCCCGTTTTTTGGTAGGTGCATGTATGTAATAATTCATTACTTTGCTATTTTCCATTCGATTTGCAATTTTTTTTTAAAGTAGAAAAACAGACTATTTTAACTTTCTCTTCTTTTCAAGATTTTTTCAACTTTAACAAAAATTTAATAGAATTGTATGTTAACATATTGATATAAATTTGATAACTGTTAATATATTGAAATTGCGTTCAATTCCCCGTGCAGAAATTGCCCAATTTGCTCACGATTTCCGACGTGGCCCCGATCGGGTTTGCCACATTGTGGCTTTCGCATGGCTACTCTTGTGGCTCGGGTCGGAACCACATATCGAGAAAATACCAGCTGGAAGTTGCAGCGCCATCTGCTGCGCTGATCGCCCGATATCCGAAGTTTTGTTTTATATTTCATACAATACGGCTCGGTTTTAAGTGTGATGTGATATCAAAAATAATAAAAACATTATTTATTTTGGCATAATGCCAAGAACTAAAAGTACCTTACGGGTACGGAAACATAATTGCTACCATTCCCTACTTGCGCAATGAAGATGAAGGTATGTATTATTTAGAGAAGTTGTAGGCTCCGGAAGCTTCGATCATGATTCCTTAAAGAAACCAATCCCAAAGCTACTGGAACGTGTACGTCATCCGCTTCTGCTCCTTCTGTCCTAGAAGGTAAGCAAGAGCGGGAAATTTACGCGTGATAACATCGGGCAACACTGTTCCCTGGAGTCAGGTCTCTAGCCGCGGAGGACCTTACGCGGCAGACAAGACAGTTGGAGATGAAGGTTTCACCTCTGGATACTTTTTTAGAGCTACCAATCTTTGTAGAATTCAAGAGGAACAGTGTTGACGGACCAGATGGAGTGATCCCAGGAGAACAGCCTTTTGCATCCGGTTCGCGATGAAATGAGCCTGACGCTGGCAAGCCGGAATCTTGTTGAGTTGGCTAATAAATGAAGCTTTCATACCTCCAAGGCAGCCGATTATGAGAATTATAAGATGAACTTTGTAGCCTTGGTACAGCCTACTCAGCTCGAAAAGAAGTGCTTGATATTTCGCCTGTTTTTCTCCCTCCTTTGCCGTGATATTACCATCGGCTGGTGCCGAGAATTCAATCACGTAAATGATCTTGTTCTTCAGATCTTGGAGGACAATGTCAGGCTTCGTAGCACTGATACGTTGAGTGGTGGAGAATGAGAAATTCCAGTAGATCTTACACTGATCATTCTCCACAACTGACTCGAGTTCCCCCTGGGCGTATGGCAAGACGGGCAATAGATCAACACCATAGAAATGCCTAAGATGGTAATATATCACTTTTAGAGCTGCATTGTGTCTCTCTATGTACGCGCAGCGTGCATATTTAGAGCATCCACTGAGAACATGTCCAAGTGTTTCGGGCTCTTGCTTGCATGCTCGGCAGTTGGTATAGCGTACAGGTATATTCATTATGCGCTCGCGGTAAACTAAGGTGTCTATGACGCCGTCTTGACAGGCAAAAAGAAATCCCTCAGTCTCCGATTTCATTCCAGCAGACTTGAGAAACATGTTGGTCAGACCCATCGAGAGCTCTTCTCTACGTAGGATGCCGTAGAACTTACCATGGAGGGGTTTCCCAGCATGTTCTCTTAGTAGAAGCGTATGTTCTGCTTCCTGTATACGACTTTTGAGCACCAGAGGTGTTAGTGATGCTAGGCCATGTGTAATGTCGCTGGAATCAAATGGGAGGTCAAGCTCCTCTGCGGCCCTATCTGCTGCATGGTATAGAAACACCGCAGCATTGGCGACTTCATGTTGATGTACGAGTCGCATAAGGGAATCCGTGCTTTTTAGAACTGAGCAGGCTGTAGCCAGAACCGTTCTTCGATGAAGACACTCTAAGCTTAGCAATCCTCTACCCCCTTCATCGCGAGGGAGATATATTCGAGGTACGGAAGATCTAGGATGAAGACTTCGTTGTATTGTCATCATCTTGCGTGTGCTTCGATCAAGTTGTTTTAACTCATCGACGTTCCATTTTACTGCACCAAACGTGTAGAGCAGTATAGGAACGGCCAGCATATTGGTCGCTTGAATCTTATTCTTTCCAGATAATTCGGAAGCCCAAATTTTTCTGAGAATTTGGCGATACCTTTTTCCAAGGGCCGTTTTCAAGTTATGCACATTTATTAAAAAAATGAGGAAACTCATTTTTCTCTCAGGCTTAAGATGGTTACAGCCCAATATGTCGAAGGCACTTTTGGTTAGAGTTGGATTTTTTTTTTTTGTTTGTTTGAATATTATGCACGGGGTTATCCCGGTATATATTATCAGTCACGGACGCAATATTATAATGCAATCAAGTGATCTGATAAGAGCGTGTGCCTTGACATATTGGGCAAAGCCTGGTTTTTACCCCATCATTCACGGACTGGGTTGCAGTCAAGTGCATGATGGGGGGACCTACAGCTTAAGGTGGGTTCCGAACCACCAGAACCTCGGTAAAGGTACATAGAAAAATTTCAAGAGGTACCGGCTCAGGGATCGAACCCCGGACCTCTGAGGTGAAGTCCGAGCGTCTAACCAACTGAGCCACCGAGGCTCCCATTTATTATTATTATTATTATTATTATTATTATACCATTAAGCCTTTTCCCTTCCGGGGTAGGCGTGACTTGTTCGGTTGGAAGGTAGTGAAGTAGGTATATAGGCATGAGGTTGATCGGTATATGGGTATAGGGTGGATGGGTATGTAGGTGTTATGTATAGATGTTTTAGATTGATCTGGAGTTCTCGTGTTATTTATATAAATGACACGTTCACTCCGCAACACTGCTCCGACCCAGGTTGCTGATCAATCTCTCTAGCGATCACCCCAAATGAGGAGCCTCACAAAATTATTATGTATGGTTCCCCACTTGGGCCCATTAGTATCCAAGGTCTTTGTTTCAGGCATCATTCACTCTATTGTCACTCTGTTTATAAACTATTTGTCGCCACATATTTCTGTCCTGGCATACTACTCTAGCTTCATTCACGTCCATGCATTTTTTCATGCAGGCTCTTGTATTTCTATGGCTTCTTATGTCTCTTCGTATTAGTGTCTCATTCACAGATTCTAACCATTCTTTCGGCGGTCTACCTCTGGGCATTTTGCCATTTACTTTACCTTTATACACTTGCTTGGACAGTCGTTCATCTTTCATTCTTTCAAGATGTCCGAACCACCTTAGCTGATTTCTTTCCCATATGTCAACTAGTGTCTCCCCTGTACCACATTCTTTGAGGATTGTCTCGTTTCTTACTTTGTCCATTAGTGTTTTCCCGCATATTATGCGCAGAGGTTTCATGCCGATCGCGTTGATTTTACTCTATAATCTGTCAAGCAAACTTAACCTCAAAATAAATTGAAAATAATAAGTTAAGAAAACTGTATAAACATTAACTCGAACGTAGGAACGTTTGCAGAGGTTATGTTTGTGATTCCACTTGGCTTTATTGTCTTACGTAATTTTTCTCGATGATCGTCAGAATGTTTTAGGTTTACAAGATAGAAATGATGAAAACAAAAAATAGGTAATCTACTACAAGTCTGTTTTACTAATAACTTTCACTAAATAACAAGTAATTACAGATACTGACGATGAAGATGAAGAGGGATTGGAAGTTCCTAATGAGGAAAGGATTGAAGCTCCGATTCTAGCAAATGCAGAAGTTGAAATGGAACCCGTAAACCTCCAACAAGTCGAAGAAAATCCTATCCTAAATTTTAATGTCATACAAAATGAAGAAAATCCTATTGATATATGTGGGGTTTCTAGTAACGTAGATTCAGGTACCAAACTTTAAATATTTTGTAAAAAACCTTATTTGGAGGAAAAAAAAAATTATGTACAGTGACGTGTGTTATTAAGTGCCTTGGAATCAGGACCTAACCTCAAAATTGAATTGCCATTGAATGGGTTGAAATATGTCTAAATCATTGAATTTCAAGCTAATTTAGCAACTGGATTCCCAACCACAGCCAAAGCTGATATAAAATGTTTGCTCTTTGTTCGCTGAAGCAGTACTCAGTTCTAATAATGAACAATATGAAATCGTATAAAAACGCCACAAATACTGTTCGATTGCAACTTCGTGATTTTTCACTGTGATGAAATGAACAATCTATGGTTAAAAAGTATGATTATCTACTTTCAAGCGATAAGAAAAATGAAAATAAAATAAAGTATGGCGAAATTATAAATGATTATATACATGCTCCTACCGAAAAACGGGTTTTGGCCATAACATTATGTTTTTTGGGATGTTCGTTGGGATGTATGAGAAATCTCGCATATGACACTATGTCCACTATGTCTTGTGAAAAGTATATTGAGTTTCTTTGTTTGTAACATAGTGATAACTTTCATACTACATGATATAATATTAATTGGAAACATATAAGTATGTGGCCATCATTTACAATATTTCACGGAGGTGAAAACATTTTTTTTAAATTTCTGTATTTGAAGGCTCATCCTTTGAAGGTTAATACACAAAACGGTCACCAGTTGTCATTCGCATAATTTTATAATTGATTTTTAATATGTGTCGATAAATAGTTTTTTAAATTTCTTGAAATCGTATGAACAGATTTTCGAAAATTTCTTTTTTATCCAGTTGTCATTCTCAAGTCTTCATGATGTCACCATCACCATTCGAAAAAGCCCATGTTAGATTTACAAAACTTCTCATAACCTTCAAAGAATAGTTCGGTACTCTCTAAATTCTAATCAGTGAAAATTCGTTCGGAAATTCTTTCATTTCATTCTTTCAGCAACAGTTTCTACTGGAAAAATAGTTTGAAACTTCTAGAATATTAGTGAATACTCTCCAATTCTCTCAATTTTGTAATGCTTTAAATAGACAACTAAGTCTCCTGAGTATAGAATTCTACCTATCAAAAAAAAAGAGGAAAGTCAAAAGAAAAACATGATAATGTCAATTTTTCTTAAATTAACATGAAATTCTGTAAAATGTGGATGTTTTTTGTCTGCGCTCTCTAAGCTTGAATAAGTGAAATTTCACTGAAAATAAGAATCAGTCCCTTCATTTTTGTAAAAATAAATTCCAAATCAGTTATTGATGAATCGAAAATTCACTATGAATCATTACTGAAAATTCAAGTCGAGTTTGACTTTTTGAATCATTATACTCAGTGAAATGAGTATTCTTAATAATTCCACTGATTGGCAGTGGATTTTTACTGACTGAAATCGCAAAAAGAGCCACTGCTTCAAGTTTAGAGAGAATGGAACTGAAGTAAAATATTCTAAATTGAATTAAAAAACTGCAAATAGCAATTAATATATCGACGTGACCAAATTACAAGGTTCTATCTTGTTATATGTATATTGAAAGGTTGTATCTTGAGAGTCCGAATTACTGGGTTCTTTCACGGTATATGTATATTGAAAGGTATATCTTAGAAGTCAAATTGACAAGGTTTTGTCTTGAAGAATCTATACTGGAAGTTCCTGTCTTAAGAGTTCGATTGACATGGTTCTATTTCGGTACATTCGTACTGGAAGATCCTATATCCGTACATGCATATTAAAAGGTTCTATCTCGAGAGTCCAAATGACAATGTTCTATCTTTGAACAAGTATATTCCCAATAATGACAAGGTTCCATCTCGATATATGAATATTGAAAAGTTCTAACTCTGGAGTTCAAATAACAAGGTTTTATCAGGGTACGATCGTTTTGAAAGGCTCTATGCCGGGAGTTCGAACGACAATGTTCTACTCGTATATCGAAAATCGCAAATTGCCATGTTAATTGCATGATGCTTTAGCACTCTATCTCTCAACTAAGACAGATCCATTCAATTTGTACACGCGTAGATATAGAGCCTTCTCATCTGGACATTATGACTGTAAAAGAAAAGTATTATTTCAAGGCTGATTTTAGGTATGCAATAAGACACAGAAAAAACAGCACGGAGTAATAAAAAAGTAAAAAGTAATGGCACATGCGCACTACGATATACTATGTATTTTTTCACGGGAGAAAAAGAGAACGTGAAGCGCAGTGCGCATGCGTCAATACTTTCGACGCCTGAGAGAAGGCAATAAAGGCACAGTTTGCACCGTCAAAACGCATGTATGGAGATCGGTCTCCTTATTATTACTCCGTCAAAAATAGTCTCGAGTGGTACTAAAATGAAACTGTTGGTGGAAACCCAGATTCATTTTTTTTACATTGAAAATAACAGCATGAAGTTCTCCTATTCAAAAACAGGACACCTAAAAAATCATACCGTAAAAAAGAGATCTCTAGTTTTTACAGTTTTGATATGTACCTACTGGAAATTGAATGCAATTATTTATTAGTAACTTTCGAATGTTATTACTTGTAATTTGGACATTTCCGAAAGATGCAAACATTGCAGACACAACAGGACATTAGACCAGTGAGCACTTGTATACGAGACAACCCTCCATTCTCGATAATTAAATACCGAGCACGTGGGGTTTGCATCACCCCTCGTGCTTTCGTCTCGCTCAACCCCTGGATGGCTCACAGGGGTCAGATTATTGGTATTGCACCAGGGGTATAAATGGTCCGACCGTGAATATGAATATTAATTTTGCTCCAGCGACTTTCGCCTTATAAAGCCTGGGTCATTTGTCATTTGATCGCGCTGGATTGCTGTCCCTAATCGGCAGGTTGCTTATCAGCATAATACATACTTAAAATCTATTTCTAAAAGTCTGAAAATCTTAGCACACCGAAAAATGTTTGTTTCCAACAACGTTTTGTTGAATCAAAAAAATTTAGTTGCGACAAGTTTGTTCAATAAAGTTTGTTGAGCTAATTTCATATAAATTTATTTTTATAGTATTTTCTCACAGTGAATAAATTTATGCAAGTCTACCATATATTTGAAGAAAGGCACTATCTACATTTTTTATGAAAAATGTGCCACTAGCCACTCGCGCGGTCTTATCAAATTAGTGGACATGAGTAGTAGATGGAGTGTTTCTTCAACCTGAAAGCGGCCTGGCATCTTTATGCTGAAAAGGCGCAGGCGGCTCGAAATCTATCTATGCGGATAATTTTTTCATCAATTTCTTCGCTTACTTAGCTGAAAAAGTACCCTGTGAAATATACGCGAAAAAACTGAGAAATAGTTACTGGGTGGCCCAGTACTAGAAAGATTCCGCGTTGACAAGCAAAAAGTTACAGTTTTACTCAGCTATTCTAGCGTGCATGTAAGTCGTATATACAGGCGATTTTCAAATAGATTTCAATTTTTATATCCCTCGAAGTTTTTTCGATGTTTCTAGACCACTTTTGACCTCATAAAAAGCTCACAGTACATATCCTGGCCTACTTTTTTAGTATATACAGATACATTTTTAAAAAATTACAGTTAAGCATATCTACCTTTTTCTAATGAAGTAATTACTTTTTAGTCTTTCCTCAAAAAGTGTATAAGAAGACTGACTCATTGATCAGACAAAAGATTGAACAGTTAGCGTGGTTATAAAATTCAGGTAAATACAAAAAAATACAAACACTGACAAAATTTGATCAATTTTGGAATCTGTGAGTGCCGAAACTTGAAGATCCGTTAAAAACTAGAGATTGGAAATTTCGAAGTTTCCAAGGAAGTTTCCGTGGAAGTAGCGTAGCTCAGGTAGCAGCATGCTCAAGTTATATTTCAGCACGATCACTGAGAGTTATACAGAAACGCTGTCATGGATTGGAATCCCAACAAGGAGAAACAAAATGAAACTTGACTTTTGGGACTCCTTCTCTTCTCTTTCATGGTTGTTTTTTGTTTATATGTACATATTACATAACCTAAGTCAAATTTAAAATATTAAAATAAATTGTTCGTATATTTTTTACCTGTAGTAGTATAAAAATGATTATGAAAACATTGAATATTTTTGAATATAATTAAGGTCAACATTCTTGGAGTCGTTCATATTTTAGACCTCATGGAAATTGAAGAGGCTTCAATACATCAAGTTCAATCATATATATATATAAGAAATGTGCTAACTTATTTTGTATGGACTAACATATATGACACATACAATATCCCTGTAGCGTACTTTTTCATCCTTGACAACAGCGTCACCTGACACGCGAACGGGTATCTCAATGTTATTAGAGCAATATAAATAAAAGAGCAATAAATATAAATTCATTTTAATCGAAAATATTCTACTAAGGTTTAAAATTAATTATTTACTATAAGATTTCTGGTTAATATTGTATTCAAATTCAAATTTTTCCTAATAGTTCCAAAATGGTGGCGCTATCGTAGCTACTTAACAGACATATTGAAGAGGGCAAAGATAAGCGGTGCTGAGTACAATCAACCAAATTTTATAGGAGAAGCAACCAACTTTTCTAGAGTTAGAATTTACAGCCGATTGAATAATTTTTTTGTAGAGATGCATGTATCGGTTCCATAAACATTGGGTGAAAAAAAATATGGCGCTGCATGTGCATGTAACAAATGGAAATAGCGATGGGCTTAGCACCGTTTAGCTTTCCTTGGTATTATTATATATACAAATAGTACATAAATCGTTATCAAAATCATCTGAAATACACATTTTGATTTATTTCATAAACAAATAACACTATTTGACAGAAAAAAGAAATATTTGTAGTATTATCTCAAAATTTTCCAATTTGTATGAAAATATCTCCAATTGTTAAATTTATCATTATTATTATACCATTAAGCCATATCCCTTTCGGGGTATGCGTGACTCACTCTGTTCTAGCCGAGGATCAGGGAGATCATATGAGCAAAATATGAGGAAGGGAATTGTACAAAGCAGTATAAGGTGGAGGGGGGGGGGGGGGAGAAAAAGATGTTTAGATCAATCTAAAATTCCCATGTTGATTATTCAACTAACGCGTTCGCTCTGCAACACTGTTCTGACCCAGGTCGCTGATTATTCTCTTCAGCAACCCACACGGAAAAAATAAGTTGTCGAAACTTCACTTGACTAGTCAACCATTCTAGGATAGGCCACTTTTTTCAGAATCTCGTATAATTTTGATTAAAGAACCGCAGACTTCATCGAAAAAGTGAAAGAAGTCATCGAATTATTGGTAGACAATCTAGGAACATCAGTTTTCGAATTTTTATTCAGCAGATTTTGACAAAGTTCAAGGCAAACATTCAATTGTTCATAAAAAGTCATCCAGATTCCAAACGATTTAGAATACAATAACTCTAGCACAGAAACAAATAACTGATTTATAAGTTGTCGAAGAATTCGTTGACTGTCTTCTACATATCTATATATTCACAATGTACAGTCACATTGGATGCTCAGGTGAAGTGCTATATGTATCAGTCTGAATGGAGTCGCGGTCACCGGTAATGAACAAATGAGCGCGGATTTAAATTTGCTTTTCACTGACATTTGTGCAAAATATTCAATGTGTTAAGTTAGCCGTGGGGTCTAGTGGTTAGGGATAAGTTGCGTTCGATAGGTGTTAGGTAGTTCGAATCCCGCCGCAAAATTTCTTTCGATTTTTCATAGGTTCGTGTGTATCTGTAAAAATAAATATAACTTAAGCGTGAGTCTATGTGAATAAGAATATAGTAAATATAACCGCGAAATATATATTTTTTTAACTTGGCTATACTGTTTTCTAAAAACTCGTTAGGAGTCATCGAAAGTTTCATTGACTGGCTTCGAAGCATTAGTGTATCAGTGTTTCAAGAACTCTATTCATCTGGTCTTCACATTTTCATTGAAATTATTTTGTACTTTCGACAACTCTTTCTACTTTTTAAACATTTATCAATCAAGGTTTGTAAG
This sequence comes from Andricus quercusramuli, assembly GCA_932178445.1. Classification (NCBI taxonomy): domain Eukaryota; kingdom Metazoa; phylum Arthropoda; class Insecta; order Hymenoptera; family Cynipidae; genus Andricus; species Andricus quercusramuli. The sequence goes on from CAKNXH010063169.1 coordinate 22,338, forward strand.
ACGATTCTTCAAATTTATGACATACCTTTAGTCATTCAAAATTTCAACAACTAATTTTTTCCGTGCAGGGACGGCAGAAGGTGTCCGGTGGGTAGGGTGACGATCGGACCCGGGCTCGCTCAGGGTCCGGTAGACCGGAGCCAAAAAGTTGGAAAGGAAAAGCAAGGAAATGCTCCCGCGTTGTCCAAAGTTGTCAGTTCTGGCCCGATCATAGTTTATGCAAGTTATTAATGGTCTTGCGGAACCACAGCGCGCATGTCTTGCTGGTCACCCAAAACGAATTATAAAATTATTTGAAAACTTTGGGGGGGCGGCCCCCCTCAACATAGCGTTCACCGGACCCGAGAATTTCTGTTCTGCCGTCCCTGCAGCAACCACCATAGGCCAAGAGCTTCACAAAGTCATTATGTAAAGTTCTCCACTTGGGCCCATCCATACATTTTTTCATGCAAGCTCTTCTGTTTTTGTGGCTTTTTATATTTTTTCGTTTTAGGTTCTTATTCACACATTTCAAACACTCTTTCCTCGGTCTGTCTCTGGGTGCGCTACCATTTACCTTACATCGGTATACTTTTGTGTTGCCAGTCTTTCATCTTTCATTCTCTCAGCATGCCCAAACCATCTCAACAAATTTCTTTGTCGATTAGCGTTTTACCGCTTACCATGCACAGGAATGGCATGCCAACCGCGTTAATTATAATTTTTTTCCTTGTTTTGGATGTCCAGGTCTCGCTACCGTACAGCACAGTGGGTGTAAATATAGAATTATATATTGCCATTTTAGTTTTACCTGATATATTTTCACTTCTGACAATGCATCCTACCCTGCCCTTAACCTTCGTACCATCGTTTATACGCCTATCTATCTCTCCATGTATCTTTCCGACATTAGTAAATAGGCTACCAATACGTAAAAATACGTATACTTATCAACTTCTTCTATTCTTTCATCGTTTAGGACAATGTAGTATATTGTTTTCTCACCCTTGCATTTAAAGACCATCATTTTTGTTTCATCAACGTTAATTTCGAGGCCCATGTTCTTCATGCTGGTATTCTGTTTGCTCAACATTCTTTTCAAGTCTTCGATTGTCTCTGCCATAACAACCTTATAATCTGCTTACGCTAACCCACGCACCTTCACTATCCCGAGATCAACAACTTTTTCGTCGAGGATGGCCATTCTTAGACACTTGTCCATGAATATAATAAATAGCTGAGTCACTCAATGATCATTCACCCTCACACTTACTTTGCCACCTGCATATATTGTTTTTATTGCTTGCATAGGAGTCATCCATTGACTTCGTACTCTTTCAGGACTTTCCAAATCTTATTTTTGTCTACTTATCAAACGCTTTTTCTAGCTCAACGAATGCACAGAAATTTTTTTTATTCACTCTGAAACTTTTTTCTGTGATCTTTCTGAAGCTAAATAAATGATCCGCATATGATCTTCATGGTATAAATCCACATTGGACTTCCCATACTTTTTCTTCTGTTTTTTTCATTACCCTATGAATAAGAATTTTTGAATATATTTTGTTTATGGCTGAGACCTCTGTAATTCTTGCAGTTGCTTTTATCTCCCTTTTCTTTGTATGTATATTGGGACGATAATCGCTTTTTTCAAGCCATTTGGAAATTCTCCCATCTCGATACATAAATAATAACTCCCGCAGCCTGTGAGGTATATATTCGCCACCATATTGAAGAATTTCAGTGTTAATACCATCTACAGTATTCTAGATAAAATAATACTGAAATAAGACTAATTAAAATTTGCAATTAAAAAGAAGAAACGTTTATGGAAAAATAGATTGATTTTCTTATTGGGTTCTATTACTTCAGTTCGCATTCAAGCGAAATAATGAGACAAGGGAAAGTTTCTTAAAAACAGTGAAAAAAAGAGGAATCTTTGAAAAAAAGCTAAAAAGAGGGACAGAGGGAAAAGAGTATGAAGTGTGTATTTAGATGCTTTACTCGTAAAATAAAATCGCTAATTTCCATTTTGTCAAGCATTTCAAAAAACTGTTATCCAGATTTATATTTTCCATGTGTGATGTCACATTTTGCGTCAACCCCTCCCCCTATGTCTCAAATCGTTACGAAACCTGTTACCCCTCATCCCTCGGGTATTTTGACGTAGTTTTTAAACGACCCCATACCCAGCAATTTAGCAGAACTTTATCAGGTATCCCAATGAGATCTCAATGGTACTCGTCTTTACTCGGGAAGGGTTGATAAATATTTTAAAGAATTAAAGATCAGTTAAATTAAAGATGTATTTGGAATCTCTGTGAGCCTTGGAATGTGATATTGATAGGATCGGTTGGATGACAACGCTATCTGCTTCTCACAATGCATCATCGAAATCTTGACAATGGATTCACAAGTCGGGCCAGTGGTTGTTATTAGTTGATTGTAGGGACCAATGATATCGCGCCGTGGTGGTAGCGGTGGCGTCGGCGGTCCTTCTCGATGACATAGTGACGCCGCGCTCGACAAAGGACGAAAAAAGGCCTAGGAATGCCGACCAAGCATATTTCGGCGGTGTCACCTCAGAGGTCCTCCTCGTCCTCTGTCTTCGATCCACTTATGTTTGCCTTCTCTCTCTCACCATATCTCTCACATTCTCTATCCTTTTCCTTTCTTTGTTCTCTCTGTCTCTCTCATTTTCTGTTTACTTATTTCTACCTGTGTCTCTCTCAATTTCTCTTATCTTTCTTTCTTCCCTTTCTCTCTGCTTGTATCTTTTATCATTCTTTATTTCTTTCTTTAAATAACATTTCCATTTTCTTCCTTTTCTTCTTTTTACAGTTTTCTTAATTCCTTATACTCACTTTCACCTACGTATCTTCTAAATTAAAAGCTTTCTTTCTGGATTTGAAAGTTCTGAGAATTTTAGAACATATTATCTTTCTCCTTACTTTTGCTGCTATCTCTCTTGCTCTCATATTCTTTTTTTCTTATTCCTCTTCTGTGACTTTTATCTCTTTCTTTTTCTCTCTTCTACGTTCGGGTCCTGAGAGAGAAAAAAGGAGAGAGAGCATGATTTCTTATCTACCTGTGACTGTATGTTTGTCCTTGTTTCTCATGGGAGGAGAGTCATCCTCCCATGTTCCCACGGGTTCGAACCTCTGAGGTACGATGTCGCGGCCTGAGAGAGACCATACAATAAATGTAGTACGTCCTTCGCCTCGATATCGCCTACTTCGCGGCGGCTTCCTTCTACGCTTTTTTATCCGCAGAAAAGCAGAAGCTACCGCGAAACGGTAAGCGGTATAGGTTTTCTTGTGTCTCTATATCAGCCCGCTTCCGGTTTGAAATGCCGACCGATGATGCCAAACGGACCCTAGGACAGAAATTAGGCGAGACGAGATGAAATCTCTTTAAATTCCTTCTTCTTGAGTCTTTAAATTCTTGGGACAAAGTTAATTTTTAAATTATTGTTTCAAAGGGATCTAATTAATTTTAATAGTATGGTATACACTAGTTTTATACAGATCTTTCAATTCAAGGGGCAGGAAAAATTTTTCGTAGTTAGGAAGACTACACGAAAAAATAAAAGTGGCACTTTTGAATTATTGTACAATTTTCTGCTAGAAAAGTAAAGTTTAATAACTAGACTTATTCAAACCCTCATTTAGAAAAAATGAAAATTATTTCCTTTTTATTTTTTGAATGGCATTCATTTTCAAGTGTATTTGATTCAGATTAGAAGAGCATTATCTTGTATATTTTGTGGGGTGCTCATATAACTGACATCCTATTATAATTTATAATGCTAATCCACTTAGTCTATTCAGGACCAGAAGCTGCACAACTTAAAATCGTAGTTTTACAAATCACAATGCACCTGCTTCCTTACCCTCGTTGGTACAGAGAGAGAAAAAAATGCATGACTGAAGGACTCAATAGGGTGTCGAATGTTTCTAAAAAGCACGTGTTCAGAGGCATTATATGTATTGTCACTTGCCACGTTCTGCAACCCTCCCTATTGAAAATATCTATTACCCCTTAATTGAAAGAAGAAAGGAAAATTATTTCACAATACGATAAAGGGAGAGGGTGCGGTAAATAAAACATAAGTTTGGTTCTGTTATAAGGCTAAGAAACTCAGTAAAATTTTTAAACTCCCGGTGCTTCACGTCAATGGTCTTAAAATGCTTCTTTGCTTTCTTGTTGAATACTAAACTAAAAAAATGTAATTCCTGATCTTGCGAACATAATGGTTCAAAAGAAATTAGGCTTGCTTCAGAATTCTTAAGGTTTCCAAGTTTTTAAAACCATTCTGGTATAATTAATGAGGGATTATATTGACATAAATTCTAAACTAAATGTTTTTGGAGTAAGTTTGGCTTTAGGATCCAAAAGAATTGAATGCAGTCAGTTAACACTAGAAGTACCAGGCTGGGTCAATTGACCCCTTTCGATTTTTAAAGTGGTAAATCTCCGCAGTGGTTGCTTGCAGAGAGATGGCGTTTTGTGACTTTTAATTATTTATAAATAGGAGTATTTGACAATTTTTTCGGAAATTTTGCATGCACACTTTAAAAAAAATCAAGTTTTTATAGCCTGTTACCGGCAGGGGTCAATTGACCTCAACATTGTTTTTGCTGGTATTTCATCACAAAACATTTTAGTTTCCGCGAAAAAATTGGCCCTTCTCGTGGAATAATGTCAAAAAAGTAAATTTGTTTACAAATATTGTTTAAATAATTACCAATTGTTGTTAATTTGAAAAAATGACAGCTAGAAGTCAATTGCAAGAAGACATTAACAAGACATTTTTGGTCGATTCTGCAAAAAAAAATGGAGCCTATTCATTGTGACATACGAAAACTGTGTATTTGTTTATAAAAATTGTTTAAATAATGCTGCCAAGAACTAATCATTGCGAATCACAAAAAATGGCTTTTATTGATTAATTTGCTTAAAACATTATAAACAATTTTTTTTCTCACTCTAACCCACTTAAAACTATTGCTAGATAGTAATTACACTGACTTAAGCTCTTCTTTAGTCAATTCGCAGATCTTACATAAAAAGGTACATATCAAAAGTTAGGATAAAAACGTGCGACGTCGGTAGGACTACGCTGGGGTAAGCGAGCATTTTCACTTCTTTGTTGTACTTTTTCAGGACTCACTACTCTTCTCCACTCATATTAACGATGTAAAATGAATATAGCATACGTCTATCATTAACTTTTGACGGTAGAAACGGTTCAAAATCATTATTTGACACTCAACGCATGTATGGGTCAATTGACTCCTCGCGGTAACCAAAGGTGGCAGAAAAGCCCGATACTGCTAGTGTTAATAGTTGAATCAATTTAATTCTTTTGGACCCTAGAGAAAAACCTATTTAAACAACAATTTGTTTACTATTCCTATACATTTATACGCTAAAACGAGGAAAAAATTTAAAACTATCGACGGGTGATGATCGGATTCTAACAAATGATAGTTTATTTTATTCATTGAACAATTCCAAAGAATTCATTGAAACACAGTAAAAACTAGGGATTCATTTTTATCTGGGATCCTTTTTTGGGCGTTCTAATATGATCTCACAAATAGTCTTATTTTAGTACCAGTTTCCGTCTAATTTAGATTTCTAACTTCAGATTGATAAATGATCTGAGATAGCGAACTAAATTGATTCAGAGGGTGCATAGTTTCAATTGTTCCAAACTTCACTCTCACAAAAAACAAAAAATAGATGAAATTAAAAATTCGCAAAAATTAATGTTGAACCGTCACACTCAGACGTCGCGAACTTCAGCCCTATGGGTTACGTTGGTTTCTAAACTTGACAGATTAGAATTTGTTTTATCAGATTTAGTTATTGACAGATGATCCTCATTTCGAGCCTATTTCAATCCACAAATCGACCTTATTTTATTAGATTGGCGGATCAAACTGAGGTGCGATTGTTTTGTTGCGTGAACTGTTTTAATACCGAATTAGGTTCTAAATCGAATCCTAGTTTTTACAGTGAACCATCATAATTTGTCAGATTTAACGTTTCGAAAATACAGCTAATTATTTATAAAATTTATTCACATTTACGACTAGATATTAGTTAAAAAGTCGAAGTTAATGGAGACTTCAAAAATTATTCAGTGAAAATAATGAACCCTAATTTTTTTAATGTTTTTATTTCCAAGATCAAACTTGAAAGAAAGCACATTAGACTTTGAGCTGCAGCAATTGTTATTAAAAAACTTTTTTTGTTTCAACTTTTATTCCTGGTAAATACATTTTCCTGTTACAATCTGTGAGAGTAGGAGAACTAACATTATTACAAGTTGCGAATGTAATTAAGTATCTCCAAATATTTGAAGATCTCTATTTTGTCTACTTGAAAGAAAGATATCAAAAAGTAGTATTACTCACTACGAGTTAACGGATGTTATTTATAATCTCTATAAATCTAAATTAGTTGAAAATGATTAATTAAAACGCAAAAAGTCATTTAGTGCTGTATTAATTATAACGCAACTATAATTTTCAGTCATATTCACTAATTTTTGGTTAAATAGGCTTGTAATTGAATTAGTCAACAAAATTTAGATTACTTATACTCGTGATATCTGATCGAGCCCTGACGGAAGACTCAGATAGGAATTCATTAGGAATCATTCCAAATCATTCCGAAATCTGTATCGGATCCCGTCCGAAACCATTTTTCTATCCTTTTCAATCCGAACGTCAACTGCAAATTCGATCCGAATGAATCCGAATAAATTATTGCAATTCTTTTGAATCGATCAGTTTAATCTAAAAGAATCTCAAATCACTCTTTAATCATTTTTTATCCGTAACTTCTATCCGAATGAATCCGCGAGTCATCCAGACTGATTTTTCAAACCTTCTCAATCTGTAAAATCTCTCGAAGGTCAATCAAAATTAATACGACACTAATCTGAAACAAAATTTGAATTCTTTTCGAACCATGTGCTCAATCTGAATAGATACGAGGCATTTTAACAAAATTTCAAACCTCCCTAGTCTGAATTCAGTCCAAATGAATCTGAAATCATATGAACTTAATGTACATATATATCCCTAATGTTTTTCATCTTAAAATTACCGAAAACTTCTGCAAATTTATGTTCACTTCTCAGCAGACCTGAGACCATTTTTTAAAAGATTTTAAGGTATTTCAAAGAATTTTACAAGACATAACGTATTGTATAGAACCTCTAATCATGTCAAAGGATTTTCTGGATTTTTAAATATTTAAAGTTACGTTAACAGATTATAAAGAATTTCAGGAGATTTTGAACATTTCAAGAGATTTCAAAGATTTTTTCAGGATTTCCAATGATTTAAAGCTTGATTTTTAAGGATTCCTATAGCAGTTTGTGGAATGAATGAAATTTCAAGGGATTCCTAGAGACTCCAAACATTGCAAGCGATTTTAAGGTATTCCAAAAAATTTTACAAGATTTAATGTATTTTATAGAACCTCTGATTACATCAAAGGATTTTCTGGATTTTGAAATATTTAAAGTTATGTTAACAGATTATAAAGAATTTCAAGGAATTTTGAAAATTTCCAGAAATTTCAAAGATTCCTTTAGGATTTCCAATGATTTGAGGCTCAATTTTAAGAGATTTCTAGAGTAATTTGTGAAATAAATGAAATTCTAAGGGATTCCTAGAGATTTCGAACATTTTAAACGATTTTGAGGTATTTCAAGAAATTTCACTAGATTCAAAAGATATTATCAGATCTACAAGAATTGAAAAGATTTCAAGGGATTTAAACTGTCATTTATACTTATTTTAATGGATTTTTACGTTTATATATTTAAATATTTTCAAAAATTCCATAGAATTTCAAGAGATTTCAATTTTTTGAAAGAATGTCAAAGAATTTTGTAGCATTTTCAAAACATTTCAAGAGATTTTGAAGACTTCCACCAGATTTAAGGAATTTTGTAGGACCACGAATTTTTTCAAAGGAATTACAGGATTTTCAAATATCTTAAATATTTTTAACTATTTCAGAAAATTTCAAAGAATTCCAAGCTTTTTCAAAAACTTAAAGGGATTTCAAAGATTTTTGTAGGACTTTTAAATATTTAAAGCTCGACGTTCTTATAATCCAGACTTTAAAAATAATATCCGTCACTTTCACGAAGGAATAGTAAGGAGTAGTATCCCTGTAAGTGGGGAGTGGGACGAGGGACGTCCAATAATTCGTTAATGCTAGCTACGAATGAAAACTCGTATGCTCCCCCGTTCACATGCGCATTGGCGGTTGCTATGCCAACGATGTCAACACGCGTTTGAAGTTTCGAACTTTTGTATTGAACGAACATAAACAAACGAACATAACCTACATGTGCATCGAGATGTCAAAAGGTAACATATTGAGTGGGTATAACATGTGACTGCGAAAACAGCTCTGCGCATGTGCACTGGGGAGCATTCGAGTTTTCATTCGTAGCTAGCATTAACGAATTATTGGACGTCACTTGTCCCACCTCTGCTCACCGAACACATAGGGTAATACCACTCCTTACTATTCCTTCGTGGTCACTTTATAATATGTTGTTGCTGAACTCGCGAGACAATATTGATGTATTCCTGCTTCACAGAAAAAAACAAAATGTAATCTTCACAGCGATTTCAGAGTAGTCTTTTCCTGCAGCAAAAATTAACTTCACGTGGTAAAATTTATCCACCACATGGAAAATGGTTACCATGTCAACTCTATTGAATCTTGCTTTGTTTCGATGCGTAAAAATTGAACTCCATCTACTTCAAAATTTGAAAATTACCCGCAACAAGTATTAACTTCTGTTTTTTTAATGTTGTGTTACACCTACTACATATAATTATTTAGTAATAGTGTATATATAGTATTAGTGTATATGAATTGTTGTTTATTTAACACAATCGAAAATTAATAATGGTCCAAATAAATTATTACTCAGTCATATACATATGTATTTCTTATTAAGAAATGTATGGTAGAAACAAAATTTAAAACTTAATTGATAGAAATAAAAATCAAGGAAATTCCAAAAGCAACTGCACGACTCGCTAGAAAGTATCTCACTATTCCAGATACTTCAGCACCTTCGGAAAGAGTATTTTCCTCCGTATTTTCAATCCCCCTGGCCATAAAGAGAGATCTTGTATCTGGCGCTTAATAATTGAAAAATTCATATAGTAAATGTTTTTCTAATTTTTAAAATTAATTTACAATATACGAAATCTTAAATGTAACCTTATAAAACATTATACAATAATGCTGTTATAATACTCCTACTATCTGTTTAAAAAATCCTGGCCCCTCCACAAATCATTGAATAACTCGATCAGAAAAAAATCGCTTAGAAAAAGGAAAAACATCTTGTCATTCCTCATTTTATTACGATCACGGATAAGTACAATCTCATTTCATCGTGATGCGTCCATAACTTTCCATACCAATTTGCAGTGAAGGTAAAAAAACGTGGTAAAAAGCACCTTTTGTAACTTGGTCAACTTTCGACAGCTGTATTTTGTTGAAAACTGCATGAATCCTTTTGCAAAAAATCGAAAATATTTATAACTCTGGTGTCGGCAGTAAATAAAAGCGAAGCAGTAAATAAAAGCGAAGGATGCTAACTCAGCTTATAATCAAGCTGGAAGGCTCTACTGAGGCTAGAAATTAAAGAAAAAAATCAACAAATTCAATGGTTGGTTTTTTGAGTATTATTTTATTAGTATTATTTTGGTTGAGTATTATGGGCTTGTAATTGTACTGCGCGCATGCTCATTCGCAATGGACTGTGTACGATTATGGCCGTGTCAAACTATCCTCAATTTTCAGACGTGATAAACTTGTAAATCATACCTTTGTTACATGAAGTATCGTTTGTACCAAGGAGTGAAACACTTTTTTTTCCGAACGTGAGTTTGCAACAACGGGGTGTAGACGAGCACTCTTCTACGCCTCGGTGTTGCAAACTCACGCTCGGAAAAAAAAACTGTTTCACTTCTAGGTACATAATATACAATGAATGGATATTGTGTTGATATAAAATCCAGAATACAGGAATCAAAACTTGTTTACTACAGTAGAACCTAATATAACCTTCTTCAACACAATTCAGTTTGACAGAACTTCATTTCAGTTGGTGGTACGTGGTGGATTTAACCGATGGAATATCGTTTGGCCGGCCAAGAATCGATGTTGTGGCTGATTTTGCAGAGTCACCGTTTCAAAGTTTAGTTACATAGCCGATTGGCATTTGTTAAACTTTAGTATGATTTAAACGCCATTCCCTTGTTCGGATTCAGACAGATAGGAATTATTGTTTCGATCTCGGATTTGCTTAGAATGATACTGGTTGGATTGGGTACAGATTTCGGAATAAAGTGGATTAGGATTTAATATTCTTCTTTGGGGACAGAAAAGTGTCCTTTAGAGGAAATGATGAGTGATTTTGGTAGTATAAAATAATCTAGATGCAATAAGAAACGAGAGTCCTTAGGGTTAAACGATGTATCGGCATGGCACGCGTTGAAGATGAGGGAATGACGACGAGGATGATAATGACGATGATAGGCCGATAGGACGAGACAGAAGTTTAACCTGTGGCGCTCAGGAACGTGTTTATTCGGAAGAAGGCTGGTCTTTCCTCTTCGAGTCGTGCGCCAAGGAACCGGCAAGCGCCCGTGGAATGTCTTCATTAAAATACCCGAGCTCATCGTTTATGCAGAGCAAAAACACAGCGAGGTGACTTTCAGAGGCGCTGCGCTGTTCCAGCTCGGTTCCAAAACCTGACACCGCCAGTCGATCTTTCTTCCTTCGTTCACATCGATTCAGAATTCAAGATTTCAGATTTCCGTGTCATAACAAGTTTGTCGCTATTCCCTGTCCGAGATTTTACCTCTCGATAAAATCGAACGACAGACAAAATTCTGGTTAAAGAGAAATGTCAAATTTCGGAGAAAAATGTATTAGCAAACAGAAGTATGCGTAATCGAAATTGAGATTCTAGCCTTTTACCATGAAAAGGGTGTCAAACCGTAACAGCCTAACTCACAAATCTGAATTGTTTGGGAGAGATGAAAAATATATCAAAAATCTAATTATGAATTTAAAAGAAAAACGAAATCTGCTCCCGAGATGTCTTGGAGTTGGCTGCGGGCTAGAGGACGGCATCCTAGGTGAAAAAGTTATGTATAGTTTATATAAAGTGGGAAAACACTGATATGTTTTATTTTTTTTTATACAGAAAAATTTATTTGAAAAAATGAAAAATATAATTTTCTTGTCCACTATATACAATTAACTATACATAACTTTTTTATCTGGGTTCTCTAATTCTGATGGCATCTCTCATTCGGAAAAAATGTGTAGTCCATAAAAAATGAACAAACAGTAATGGAGGACTTGAATTATTTCTGTGACCAATCATAGCATCGTCGCTCCCGCACAAAGGGACGACAAAAGGGGTAGCGGTATGAAATAAATTATTTTTGTGACAAGGGTATTTTCCCAAACGCCAATTGTTTCTGAACTTCAAAGTTTTCGGAATGAGAAATGCCACGATGTGACTTGCCGAAGGTTGGTATGATTCAACCCCCATACTCACCAACTTCACATGCGTTTGTCTCAAAAAGCGGTTTTTCGAAGTTCCGACTTCAAAAATGCTGCAGACTTCACTGTAAAAACTGGGATTCGATTTAGAACTTAATTCGGTATTAAAACAGTTCACGCAACAAAACAATCCCACTTCAGTTTGATCCGCCAATCTAATAAAATAAGGTCGATTTGTGGACTGAAATAGGCTCGAAATGAGAATCACCTGTCAATCACTAAATCTGATAAAACAAATTCTAATCGATCAAATGTAGAAACCAACGTAACCCCAAAATGACATGTCAATGTCGTGCGCGCTCCGTCTGTTAGATCGAGTCTCAGAATACAAATTTAAGGTCAAAATTCTAAATTTCGAAACTAGACAAAAATTTTGAAAATCTTATACATTTGGTAGATTTTCAAAGAAAATTAGTACGAGGGGATTTTCTGGGCGCAAAACACGAATCAGGGGTCAACATTTTAGAATTTTACTGAAATTGAGAAAATTTTATTAATTTGGTAGATATCCATGAGATTCAGTACGAGGGGTTTCGGGTCACAGAAAAGGAATTTAGATTCCACAATAAAAAATTAAAAAATTTGACTAAAATTTTGAAAATGTAGTTAAATTGTTAGGTATCCATTAAAGCAGGGTGTCTAGCGTTACTTCAAACAAAAATTCCAGGACTTTTCCAGGCTTTCCAGGACAAAAAAAATACATTTTTCCAGGTACTTTTTTACAGTAAAAAATACTATCCACGAAACATAGTAGAAATTGTAGTTCTAGTGGAACTGAAAAAGTGTCATATAAAATAAAATAAACGTTTATTTGGGGCATTGTTCATTTTATGAAGGTGAAATATCACGATGCTAGGATAGAAAATATTCAAAGTTTCTCTTTTTCTTCAGCTTCAAAAACAATTTAATGAACTTTATGAAATTTAACATTTGTTTGCTGTTTATAATATCAAAGCGAGTTTAACACCGTATGTAATGATTTTTTTTTTTAGAATTGGTTGAAATTTGACTGAGTTATCGAATCATAAGCTAATTTAGATTTATTTTCAATAAAATAATAAAATTGCCAACAAATAAGTTGAGTTTTTAACCAAATTGTTCAGTGTTCATCATACGAAGATGAATCTTCAACTAAATAATCGAATTTTAAATAGAAACGGTTAAACTTGAACTAAAAACAGTTGCATTTCCAAGTAAATAATTGTATCTTTTAGAACACAGTTTAATTCTTAACAAAAAGGTGAATTTTAAATCCAAAAAGACGAATTTTTTGTCGAAATGGACGAATGTTCAACAAAACAGTTGAATTTTCAACAAAAAATTATGATTTTTTAACAAAATACTTGAAATTGCAAAAAATGAATTTCCAACCAGATAGTTTTATTTTGAAAAAAAAATTAAACTTTAACCAAAAATAGTTGAATTTTCAACACGAAAATTGGGATTTTCGACCAAAAGACGAATTCTCAATGAAAAATTAAATAGTTGGTATTTCAACGGCAACAAAAAACGAATTTTCAACCAAAGAGTTGGATTTAAAAAATTCAACAAAATAGTTAAATTTTTATCCAGATAGTTTAACTTTCAACCTAAAAAGATGAATTCTTAACCAAAACGACGAATTTTCAACAACTACAAAAAATTAATTTTCTGCCAAAAACGACAAATTTTCAACAAAATACACCAATTTGCAAACAAATAATTTAATTTTCAACTAAAAATGATTAACTTTCATTAAAGAAAATTTCAACTAAAAAGCTGAATTTTAAACCAGAGATTAATTTTCATCTAAAATGATGAATCTGCAATTCTGCAACCAAAGAATGAATGTTTAATAAAGTAGGTCAACTTTTAACAAACAAACAAGAAATTCTACAAAACAGTTGAATTTCCAACCTGAAATTATTAATTTTCTACCAAAGAGACGAATTTTCAATAAATACAGATTTTTCAGCCAAGACAGGAAAAAATGTCAAAGAAATTGTTGAACATTCAAGCCAAAAGACAGCATTTTTAACCCAAAAATACGAATTTTCAACAAAAAAGATAATTTGTAACCAAAAAATAGCAGTTTCAATCAAAAGAGAGGAAATTTCCACCAACAGCATTAGTTTTCTCCAATAAAGATAAATTTTTGACTCCAAAAATTTAATTTCAGCAATAAAAATGGAAGTTACATTTGTAGGTTGAAAAATTAATTTCAAATGAAAAAAAGAATTTTCAGCAAATGATTTAAATTTTCAATCAAGGAGATCAACCCTCAAACAAACAAACAAATTTTTAACAAAGTTACGTTTTTAGATTGAAAAACTATTTTTCAACCAAAAAAAGGCATTTTCAATCAAAAAGATGAGTTTTCTACCAAAAAAATATGAATTCTCAACGAATAATGTAGTAGATATTTCAAATAAAAAGTATGAGTTTTTAATAAAAATCGTTGAATTTGCAACCAAATAAATTACTAACAAGAGCACTATATCAGGTTAGTCCCAAACTTCATTTTCAAAATTCTCTAAATTCACCCCGACCAATTTTTTATCTGCTCTAACCATTAATATTCAAATGCCATTTCGATTGTAGCTTCGTAATTTTCACCGTTTAAAACCTATTTTTTCTTTAAACGAACAAAAATTCCAAAATTCAAGAAATTAATTTGAAAATTTTTTTATTTCATTACATTATTTGATTTCTATGATAGTCAGTATGAGGGATTTCGGGGATTTTCGAGTTTCATAATACGAATTTTGATTCAAAATTCAAGAATTTAAAATAGCAACCGAAAGTTTTGGAAATTCTATTTCATTATGGTAAATTTCCGTGAAAGTCTGTAAGAGGTGTGGTTTTAAGTAACAGAATTCGAATTTGAGCTTAGAATAGAAGAAGTTGAAATAAATTTTGAAAATTTTATTTAATTGAGAAATTTTCATCAAAGTTGTACGAGAACGTTTTCTGAGTCACAAAAGAGGAATTCGCGGCCCAAAATTCAAAAAGCTGACACCAATATTTTGAAAATGTTATGAATCTGGTATATGTTTGTGGAAGTCAATACGAGAGGTTTTTTTCGGGGTGAAAATTCCTATTTTGAGACTCGAAAAACTCCTTTGTTTTAGAATTCACGAAAATCTGCAAAATTAATATCATTTTCAAAATTTTAGGTTAACTTTCTGCTTTGATGAAAAGTAACTAATTTTATAAAATCTTCAAAATTGTAGGGAACTTTTTGAATATTTAAATTTTGTCCGCACCCGGAATGGTCTAACCTAAGTCGTCTCGATCCCTGGTCTATTCATCTATTTTTTGTTTTTTGTAAGAGTGAAGTTGGAACAATTGAAACAGTGCACCCTCTGAATTAATTTAGTTCGCTATCTCGGATCATTATCTGAAGTTAGCAAACTAAACAAGACAGAAACTGGTACTAAAATAAGACTATTTGTGAGATCATATTAGAACGCCCAAAAAAGGATCCCAGATAAAAATGAATGCCTAGTTTTTACTGTGTTGGGAGACGGGAGTTTTCCGTGCTGAGTGAGGAGGCGTAGGGGTGGAAACGAGACACCTGGTAAATGAGTAAATACGGCCAAATTTCCCCTCGCTGAAAACTCCTGGTCTAGGGCTTGAAAAGCAGTGCATTTATCTAGCTGTATAGTCCTTTATGTACTCTCTTAAACGGAACCAGTGAAATATCCACTGGTTGAATCAGTATTTTAAATTATCACTGGTTAACTAGTGATTTTCCAAAATTGAGTGCGTGAACCAGTAAGTGACTTAACTAACAGAGCGTCACTGAAGATACCAGTGAGGCAAAATGATATATTCAACCAGTGGTATAGTGATATAGCGATATAGCGCTCCACGCGGCCAAGACATGAACCTTCAGTCGTCTGGTACGGGCGTGTCTTCGGTCGGGTCTTTGCATTTCTCGAGTGAAAGCGAACTTTATTGTGTACTAGTGTTTGTATTACAAATATTTGGTGCCTGGCTGCAATAAGCTTGTGTTTAACTTTGACAAATGTTTTGACGGAATGGCGGGCCTTTCCACGGTTAGGCGCAATACATTATATCTTATTATATTTCAGTCTGGCCCTTATTTATTGTTGTGAGAATGAAGTACGGGGTTTAAAGATAATTTTGCAAAGGTGAGGACTAAAGCAGAGATGAGGACCCCTCATCTCTGAAAAAAGTGATGAATGATAAGTGTCATACCTAAACAGCTGACGGTCGACAATGCGTACATACGACCAGATGACTACTGGGACTCAGTATTCAGTAACCAGTGAACCTAAGTGATTAGGCCAGTGACGGAATTCCACACGGAAAAAATTTATCCGTGGAAAAGTCACGAAATTGTAGCTAGGCCTCGGATTCGAGATCAAAAAATGAAGTTCCTGAAAATTTCAGGCTGAAATATAGAAAGGAAAAATTTTATCTGTGCGATTTAATTTATAAATTCGCGACTCAGAAGATTCGAACCCTCAAAAATACTGCTGACTCACCAAGTTTCTAAACAAAAACCAGGAGTGTGTAAACACGCGCAGCCATCGAGGCCAAGCAAAATAGGTATTATAAAACTTCTAGCCACTCATCCGACGAGCTAGAAGCACACATATGTACAAGCACACATACGCACCGCGCGTTTGGACAAGCGTGTGTGCGGACCACGTACAGGCAAACCTTTTTCCTAGTTCCTAGATTTGTTGGGCAAACTGGTGAGTGCTCTGAGAATCTTTTCCCAATCTCTCATAATATTTTTGTAATTATTCACGTAAAAAAAAGTGATGAACCGTTTTAGAATGTTCACATCGAGTTCGTCAATTCTTTGTCAAAGTTCTCAGATTATTTACGAAGATACATCAATATCCGATGAGTTTTTCTCATATCCGAAACCTGGGTACTATTTCTTCACTTTTTTACGGATAAATTTTTTCCGTGCACTAAATGAACCAGTGAAATCTCACTGATTGTCAGTGACAAACATCTGGCTGTTTCAACCAGTGATATTCCACTGGTTCATTTTACCAGCCACAAGGGCCTTTATCACGCGGACGCCCACAAATTTGGAAACAAATAGTTGAACCTTCAAGAAAAAGTTAAATTTTCAACCTATAAAGATGTATTTCCAACCGAATAGTCGAATTGTCAAACGCAAAAAGGTTAACATTGAAACCAAAAACAGTTGCATTTTCAACCAAATAGTTGAATTTTCCAGACAAAAAACCAATTTTTTTGAAGACAGTTGAATTCTTAACCAGAAAAACTGAATTTTCAAGCAAAAGTTATTTTTTTCAAGAAAGATGACCTTTCTACTATGAAAGACGAATTTTCAATCCGGTACCATGGGCACCATTCTAGGGGGGGGGGGGATTTCCCTATGCCATTGCCGCCGTTATCTCTCGTTATCCCTAGATACGCCACTGCTTCAAGAAAATAGTTCAATTTTTAACCGAAAACCCAAATTTTAAACCAACAAATATGAATGTTCATTGTTCAACCAAGGAAATGAATTTTCAACAAACAAGATCAATTTTTTACAATTGCCAAAACTTGATATTTGGCTTCAGGGGACCTCAGAACGTGCAGATCCGTTGAAAAACTGAGTTGTGAAATTTCGGACTATTCTAATACTTTCTCAATCATAAATGACCAGAATGTAAAAAGCTGAATTGAACAAAATATTTGCATTTTCAACAAAATAATTAAAGTGAATGTCCGATTTATTTTCAGGATTTTATAGTAGAAAATATAAATTACATTGATTCAAATTAAACGTAAGCAAGGATATTGACATCACGATTAGTGGGACAAAGGTCACGATTACTAAGACGTTTACCTCGGGAGCTGGTCGGGGAGCCCAGATTTAATTCGGGCTTTGGTCGGGCTTTCTGGCTGGGATCCGACCAAAACCGTCACGCTCGCTTATTCAGCCCCCAACCGTGGAGCATAGCCGGTCTATGGTCGGGCTATCCGACCATGGCCCCATCAGGATTCAACGGTATCCAATAAATTTGTTGCCTCTTTCTTTAGATTGATTAATTTCTGAAAATAAACAATGACGATAAAAATGTTTAAACGATATAAATTGAACATAATATACCCTTATCAGAAACTTGATAATTACTTTTGCCTACAGTTCCTAACCTCAAAATTTTATTTTTCAATATATGAAATAAAACAATTTTCAGTTCAAAAAATAGAGTAAAACTTCATAATATAAATGAGTAAAAGATAAATAGCTCACCTTGTTAAATACTTGCAACTGGAGGATTGAAAGACGCTTCCTCTGAAGCTGATTTGTCTCCAGAACTTGAGACATCGGACTTTCTGTCAGAAGCGCTTTTAAGGTTATATATTTAAACACAGCAGTTTTTTCTTGGCCAGAAAATTGCATTTTATTTATTTTTTTTTTAATTCACTATTTCAAGCTGTTGTATTGAACCAAAAAGTGATATATCTATACTTCTTTGCATTTACTCTAAATTTTAAAACTCTTCCTCTTCGAATTAATGCCAAGTGATTTGCAAGATAAGCTTAAAAATAATTAATTAACTCATAACATTGTATAAACTGTTGTCAATTTATTAAGATTGCAGCGAAATTAAATCATTGACGGTTTATTTATTTATTTTTCTTTGCACAGTAGCGGGCCACAGTAGCGGGAGCGAAATCATGGGTATATTCACCAATTTTTTTTTGTATGAAAACTTAATTTATTTTCAAAACTGATTATATATAAATGAAGCTCCAACATCAAAGAATCGGAAAATATATGTATATTTTTTTTTAACGCTAAATGGCCGACTTCTGTTAAGTCCTTTTCCAAGCCTTTTTTTGTAGGGGATCAGCGGCCTGACAGCTAGCAGCCACAATTTTTAACATAGAACAAAATAAAAAAAATTCCTTATAAAAATTCTCATAAATTGAAAAGTTTCAAATTTATCGAAAAATCCGTATGTACTTCTCTGCGAAATGCAATTATAAAGACGTGGTTAAAATTTGAAGTCGATCGGATGAAAATTGTTAAAGTTGTTTGTCAGGCCGATTTGAAAAAAGCTGTTCTGAGAAAAATGAGCTTAAAGTTTTACATACAAAAGCAGAAAGCAACTGAACGCAACTGAAAGCCCTTTCAACGGTTTTACTGGCATTTGAAGTTGCTCTATGAGTATATTTTCGTGCATGTAGACAAGTAAGGCCCTCTACATGCCTTTCTAAATTTATCAATTGATGGTTAGGCAAGCTCAATGGGCTTGACTAACGAAAATCAGAGTACGAGCACGCCACACGCGGCCTCACGTTATACGTTCAAAATTTGTAAAAAAAAAAAAAATTCGCTATAAATCGAATAGTATCTTATTTTTATGATGTTAGAGGATCGTTTAAGCCAAAAATAAAAAAATCGATTTTTTGAAAATTTTACTGTGGCCATACCCCTTAATATTTTGAGTACTATCGCCCGGCTCGGCCTTTGAATAAAAATATACCTGTATAACCCCTGACCATATCCCGGCTGGGCTCTGCGGAAAAAAGTGGCCCAACCAGCCCCCGACTAGGAATCATGTTGTATTAGGGCCAACTGGGGCTATTTCCACACGGGATAGCTCGAAACTGTTTGAATACTCAAAACTATTTATTTATTCGAAACTTGCGTGTATGCGAATGTTCGAGTCAGGTCGAATTCGACTCAAAAAAAGCCGACTCGACTCTTCTCGAAGTTTCAAGCTTTTAGCACAGCCCTACTGAATGTTTATTTGCGTATTATTTCCCGTGACCTGTTGTTTCATATTTTTAGTCAATACTATTGCGGAATTTTCTGCAAAACTATTTCAAGGTCAACGAATATGTAATATCGCGCATTTAAGGTAAAATCAGCAAGATAAATTCAAGAGGATTTAGTAAAATTGAAGGTGATTTGAAGTTGAAATACTAAATTTAATGTCAATACATGAAAATATTGAAAATAAAACTGAATTCAAAGTCAGTTTGAGAAAAAGTCCTTCGATACGTAATGTATAATTTGTACATTTGATTTTTTTTCATGAAAAATAGCCCGTTCTCTTATCAATAATAATATTGAAATATTCTTGAAAGAACAGTTAATAATAATCCATCGTTACAAAAATTTCAAAGAATTTGGGACTAGCTTTGGACTAATGAAATAATGTTGTTAAATATGAATCCCCCAAAATAGAAAATTGTTCATAAATCACTATTTCAGCACATTAATTGATGTTTCTTAATTTCTTGGTTGTTTCTTTTAATTTCGTTAGTTTTAAAGCTCCAGATTAATTGATTAATTTTATTATTGTTCATAATGTATACAAAATTTTATTTTATGAAACGAAGTGTCTAAAGGAACACCTAAAATATTTAGAAAGCCAAGGTTATAAAAAAAGGTTAATTGAAAGTGACCATTCCTTGTTTTGTATTCTCAAAACTAAATAATTAAAGAAAAGTGAATTGAAATTTAAATACTTTTAAAATTGGAAGAGTGCTTATTTGAAATGTTTAGAAATACTTAAAAGTGAGAATTAAGAAAATGAAATTGTCGCGACGTTAAGTTATAAGACACGCATATTTGTATTAATAATTGTTCATTTTTTTATCATTATACAATCTTACATTATACTTGCTTTGATTATATTATGCCTCTGAGACCATATTTCTTTTTTTATCTCTTATTATCAGTTACATGATGTTTTGGTCTTACATTTTTCTTCATAGTATTCGATAATCGTTTTCTGTTCAGATGACACTGGACCTGACTGATCTGTGATCTTTGTTCTACGAAGATCCGGCGAGATCTTGTAAGTTATAAAGATTGGCTGACCTGCGTCTTCGTCAGGGACCCCACGCAAGGTGGGCATACTCTCCCACGAGGTGGATTTATGATTAAGAAAATACTTGAAGTCTTCCACTCTTTCTTTACTTTACCATTACATCTTCTATAATAATTGTAAAAATTGAGGATTGAAAATACTGTATTCAAAAACATTATTATAAACAAAATGTTTGAAGAAATTTACTAAGAATGATTATGGGGAATTCAAAAATCGCCAAAAAAGTACTGAATCACTTACCAATATTTTTTTTGTGAGGGATGCCATATTTGTCGAGAACTCAATAGATGATTCTAACCATTTTACAAAAATTCTATAATCTTATAAAATATATATTAATCAATAAATTTTTTTTTGATTCATTTAAACATTGACATCAAATCATGTGTAAATATTTTTGTAAATAGAATTATTGTTATAAATTGCTCACATTCCAGAGTAGAACCACATGGCGAGTGCTCAAAGAGACAGATGATAGAAAGGATAATAATTAATTGATTCGAAGGAGGTTGTCAGTCATGAATCGTTTGGTAGAAACTTGTTATAAAAAATGAAAAAAGTATGATGTTGGTTTGTTGAGTGAAGGCCAGCAAGTAGTGTAGCAGTGAAACAGTGATTTCACGACTCCTGTACGCGAAAGTAAGTTCTAGATAATCTATATGTATACAATTCGTATATGTATGTATATGTATAGAATAGATAATCACTGATAGCTGCGCTGACAGAAAGTCCCCACGAAGCTACCTGCACCGCGGGATACCTTCTTGAAAACCAATGCAAGCGGGACAGATCACAGATCACAGATCAAGTCAACTGGAGACGATCAGTTCGATAGGGGAATTAGGCAGCATGATTCGAACATTCCTTCGTGTCGAGGTCCTCTATGATGAATAACACGAGTCTCGCGAAGTCCGTCTTGCTTGGTCTTGCCAACCTCAACTCTTTTTCCTTACTGTATATTTTTATCATAATAACATATCATGATTAGGTACAGATTTTTCCTTTTTGTAGTGATGAGACTCATCCGTCAAGATGTTGGTGTTGAAAATGTCAAGAATTAACTTACCTATTTGAAATTTTATTGAAAAATGTACTACACGGAGAAACTATTGGTTGTCAAATTTGGCATTATAATATTGATCTTTACAAGAGTTTGATGGTAGTCTAGGATATAGCCGAGAAAATAGTATTACTGCCACAGCGATACGAAGAAATACTTTTTCCGTATCAGTTATAAATATACTACAAACTTAATAATTGCCATTTAGAGTCAGAAAGATGAATATTTCTGTTAGCAGATTGAAGTTAGGAAAAAGTGATATTCACAAAGTAAATAATAAAATCGTAATTGCAATAACTAGCAGTTTAAATAACATAGGTTGAAAAATAGGTGAGAAAAATTACAATTTTTAATCGGAAGGTTGAATGAGAGGAAAAATATTTGAATGCAGTGTTCTGCTGCCCCAAAGACCCGTGTTTGATGCCCGCCAGCGCTGATTTCTTCTAATACGATTTTTTCTCTTTCAGCTTGGAGTAAAATACTAATATCTATTTGCATGTTTAATGTATAAAATCTATAATGGGTGCAACTGCAATATATAAAAGTGATTGTGAATTTTTTTGTTTGCGTAGGGATTATAGAAATTTTATTTTGGTATGAGCACAGTTATTTAACCATTTATTATTATATTCCAATAACCTCAATAACTGCATAGTTTAATATTCACAATAGTAATTCTTGAAATAGTGATGCTATATCCTGGCTTGCTATTGTTTCATTGTAAAAATAATTAAATATTGTAATATCATATTTTACAACCGAAAGTTTTTCCGTGCAGTCATTTCATTTCCGAAAAACTTCGGAAATATTGATTGCAATAAGGTTAAAACAGAAAATAAGAAAGGTAGTAACTAGTTAAGTAGCATACACTGACATTATGAAAAAACTTTACAATTTCTGGTCTAAATAAAACCAAGGTAGATTGCATTCGGAATTATGCATAATGGAATTCAGAATGAACGATACAAACTTAACGAAATCCTCTCATTTTTATTTCACTTTACTCAGAAATAATAATATGAAAAAATTATCCTGAAATTTCTAATTGTGGAGTAATTTGTCATATTTTAATTTCTTTAATTATTTTCATTATACGTTCTTAAACCATATTTTTTGAAATATGTTTGATCTGTTCTTGTCTGTTTTTCGTATTTCTCTTATTCCTTAGATTTATTCTTATGTTATGGGCGTGGAATTCACAGTGGCAGGTGCATCGAAAATCGAGACGAAATAATGTCTTAAGCAGAAGGTGTGGAGAGTGACGTTTCTCCAGCTCACCAGCTGTCTAATATACATACAATAAGGCCACAATCTATTCATAAAATCTTATGGTTTTTTACTATACTCAATTTAGTTTGTATATATTTTTATTTGCTTATTTACAGTGAAGAAATCAATATATACTGAATTTATCTCTTCTCCTGCACATCCCTTACCCTTTCCACATCAATTCCTTAATGCTCGGTATTATAACGAGGTTAGAAACGAACGAGTCACGTGGTTGCAGATGTTTACCATTTTAGACAATGAGATTTTCGAAAATAAAAAAAAGTCAAACCGGGTACAACATATTTTTTTTAATCAATGGTCGCCCCAGAGAGTATAAAAATATAAAACTAAGAGACCAAGGAATGTATTTGTGATGGATAGGACTTCACACAAAAATCGTTTGAAAATATATAAAGAACAGATAAAAATATTTGAAAATATTTTTTCAATATCATTTCATTTTATAGTATGATAAATTAATATAGAGCGTTGCTGGGCACTTTACAAAAAATATTATGCAAAAAAAGTGATCATTATTAACTATTATTATTTGAAGTCAACTTCAATAAATCAACTTTTAACTACACTAAAAACTTAATACTGTTGGGACAGAATTTGAACTGATTCTTCAAATCCTCAACTCTGAAATATTGAAATTAAATCTTGTTTTTTATATGTTCCAACTCAATATAAGTGATATTTGTGAATCTCAAATATTAAAAAATCGTGTTGACTTTATTTAGTAATTGCTCACTTTTAATTTGTAGTTTGGTACAGGTGCGTAACAAGATATTTTGGGTACTTTTTTTATTTATAATTTCTAAACGATGTCGTATGAAATTTGAAAACTTCCTCAATTGTGCTTTGATACAATCAATTTATAATATAATTTTAGAAACAATTTATGATTCAAAGGAAAAATGGTAAATGACTGGGACTTAAAGTGGTCAACTTTTTGGCAATCACTCTTATGCACAATTGCACATACATAAGAAAAACGAAGTAAAACATTCAAAATAAGATAAATTTCTGAAATGCCTACATATATTCGATGGGTCCTAAAAGAAAGTACGCAACTCACGTTGATGGATAGAATCTAAGTAACTCGCGCTGACAAATAGAATCTGCGCAACTCGTTGGGATGGATGGAAAATACGCAAGTAACAAAATGCATGTTTTTAGGAAACCGTGTTCATTGTTTAATTTGTCTTCACAATTCAAGTGTGATTATTTCAGATGAAATAAAGTGTTCCTAGTGATCCTATAATCATCACAAAATAAAGTATAACCTGAACTTTATGTTTGTAACAGTGGTGATGTTTTATATGTAACTTCAATAGTGTGTTGTTCGATCTAACCTCAAACTTTTTAGAATTTTTAGAATCAAACGACTTTTTCTTCTCCGCCAGGACTTTCATATTATGTAAGCTTCGTCTTTAATACAAAAATATGTAGAAATTATGAATATTGATCTAAAAAAAAATCGGATTATATTACTTCGCTTGAGGTTACGTTTTTTATAATCCATGCAAGTCAGTGATGGCAAAACTGGCGCCACGGTGAAGGGCAGAACTATTTTAGCCGAGTTACGTACTTTCATCACGGAATGGATCCAATTACAAAAACAAGTTGCGTAAATTCGTTATTTATTAATTAATACGCTTTAAATCAATCAATAAAAAATATAAGCGTTTTTATCAAGGCTTTCAACACGCTCCAACAGTTTCTGACGGTGACTCAAAATACGCAAAAATGAAGTCACGTAGTTTCTATCCATCACTGTGAGTTGCGTACTTTCTTTTAGGACCCATCGATATAAATAAAAAAAAGTTAAACAACCACCGCAGGGTACCACTAACATAAGAGCAACTGCCACCTAAAAAAAATGTCAATGGCCCCCAGTAGAACCGCGGTAAAATACACCTATGGCCACGTTTCACACCCGTGAGATGGGTGGTCACAGGGCACGACGAAATCACAACGAGAGGCCGGCGAAACCCTCGTGTTTCTTGAGGACACGAAGCGACCCAAGGATGACAGCTTTCTGCATCCATCTTGCAAGTGCCTTGGCATATTTCGGCACGCAAATATGGCTTTAAGGTTGTTGTATTCGGACGGAGCCGAGAATTCGATCACGAATATAGTTCGTTTCTCGAAGTCTTGGAGAACAATATCAGGCCTCGAGTGCGCAAAGGAGACTGCTGCCCGAAAATCGTAGTTCCAGAAAATCTGGCACTCCTCGTTTCGGACAACTGACTCTACATCCCTTGGAGCGTTCGGCAGGGCAGGGTCGCGTCCAACACCGTAAGAGCGACAAAGGTGGTAATAAAGTACTCTTAGGGCCGCATTATGTCTATAGATATACGCTGTTCCTGCGTGGGTCGGACACCCCCACAGTATGTGTTCTAGGTACTCAGCGTGTGCATGACACGCTCTGCACCTATCACTGGGAACATCTCGACATAAAATGCGGTGACGGTATGCTAAGGTGGAGATGACACTGTCCTGGCATGCGAAAATAAAGCCCTCTGTACCTGAATTGAGCCCTGATGATTTGGGGAAAGCAAAAGTTTGCTCCTTCGACAAGGACTGTTTTTCTACATTTCTGTAAAAGTTTCCGTGCATATGCTTGTCGAGTAGCTCTTGGTGAAATTTTCCAACCTCTGCTTCCTTTACTTCGGCTTTTAGGCCAAGGGTCTCGGCAGCTTGCTCCGCGGCTTTGTAAAGAAACGCTCCTTCGCCAATCATCTCGTGGTTTCTGACCATCTTTAGTAGAGGATCTCTGCCATTCACAACGATGTAAGCTGTGCTTAAAACAATTCAGTTATGAAGACACTGGAGATTCAGAAGTCCGCGTCCGCCTTGACGGTGTGAAATGTATAATCGCGGAACTGACGAATTGATATGCAAGCTTTTATGCATATGCATGATCTTACGCGTGGTGACATCAAGGGCCTTAAGTTCGTTCTTCGTCCATTGAACCACCCCAAACGAGTAGAGTAGAACTGGGACGGCAAGCATGTTAGTCGCAGATACCTTGTTCAACGTCGACAGATTGGAGGACCAAATCTGTCGAAGAAGATGCTTGTATCTGCTTCGGAGAGACACCTTCACTGATGTTACGTCCTGAATGCGGCTTTGAGGCACGCCCAGGTATGTATAGGTCTCTCCAGTGTTAATATGTCTAATCACACTTATATCCACAAGCTCAGGGTCCTTGGGAACGCCAGTAATCTTTCCTTTCTTCAAATGAATTTTGGTACACTTGTCCAAACCAAAGCCCATCCCAATCTCTCCTGTGTAGTTCTTGACGATATTTATAGCAGTTTGAAGTTTGCTTTTACCAGAGGCATAGATCTTCAGGTCATCCATATAAAATACATGAGTGACCTTCTGCTCACGCTGATTAGTGTCGCCACAGAGGCATCCAGGAGAATTTCGTAGTGCGAAAGATAGAGGCAGAAGTGTGATGCAAAAAAGCAAAGGTCTCATACTATCCCCTTGAAAAACGCCCCTCTGGAAGGTGACGTTGTTCGACGTCAGACGATAATTCCTAGATGAGATGGTAAATCTAGTTTTCCAAAGAGGCATCAATCTCTCTATGCATCTCACTATGTGTGTATGTACCTTCAAGCTTTCCAACAGACAAGTCTACAGATAAGTCTATGAGAGGTTGTATCGAAAGCTTTCCGGTGGTCAATCCAGGCCATTGACAGGACGCGCTGACGGACTGTAGCGTCTTTACAGACACACCTGTCAATCAGCAGGTTCTCTCGACAGCCTGCTACACCTTTTTTCGAGCCACGTTGTTCGTACATCTCTCGCCATACAGGCTCAATTCGTCGAACAATCCTGTTGTTTAGGACAGCTGTAAAGCTCTTATACAGTGTGTGCAAACAAGTTATTGGCCTGTAATTCTCTGGTTTGGACAAGTTGCCTTTTTTCGGTAGGAGTATTGTGCGTCCTAACACCAGCCACTGCGGAATGGGCGTCTCCGACTTCAAATATGAGGTGAATATGTGGGCCAAATGTTGGTGTATAGAAGTAAACTTCTTCCACAAAAAGTTCTTGATACAATCTGGTCCAGCACCGGAAAAGATCTTCGTGCCTCCAAGTGCTTTTTTCACCTCTTCAGCAGTATCTGATGGGCACTCCTCCTCAGATTTTATGAGGCTGTCGCAAAACTCCTTGACGCGGATGATATTTTCAGTATCTTCTTTCAACTCTAGTGTTTTCGGGATCTTATACACCTCTCTCCAAAAAGTCTCTGCCTCCTTGGGCTTGAGTGGATTTTTTACAAAAAAAAGGGGGATCACTGAAGAGGCGTGACGGGTCAGCGAGAAACTGTTGATTCTCCCTGATCCATCTCTCCCTCTTCTGTATACTCCTCCTTGCGTCAGATAACAGCCTTATTTTGTCAACAATATGTTGCTTGATTGTCAGCAGCTTTGACTTGTTTAGTGTGTGATTCAAGGTCCTGAGTTCTTGGGCAAACTTTCGAACCCTTTCCGTGAACGGTCTACCAGATGTTATGTAGTCAATCACACATTGAACACGGGACGCATTCTGTCTTGCCCATCCAATTTTCTTGTTCAGTTGATGCAAGCGTCTTCTTGTCTTTTGATCCATCGTCGGTTTCAGCCTTCGATTTGAATCAGCCAAAGCTCTCGCAGCACCATAAACTAAGCAATTGATAGTCCAGAGGTCGGACTCTTGCGAGATATCTCCACGAAAGGAGGCATCCATTTCAGCCAGATCTTGGGGCTTAAGAGGAACTTGCATGTTGATGTTCCTCCTTGTACTGAAATTGCGACCATCTTCCAGGAGGTGCCTGCTTTCTGCGGTTGGTCGTAATGTCGTTTCATCTTCGTCTGCAGCTTGTTCAAGCAGCAGTTGAGGAAGCGCTCCGCGTGCATATCCATTTTTCCGGAAGTAGTCGGCTTGATTTCGCAAAGACTGATGCGAAACGTGCTGAAGCTCTGGGTGTTTCTGGCACCATAGAGTATGCATACGCGCCTTAAAGCCTCCGCGAACAGGGATAATGCTGGCATCGTAGCAGTCTAGCACGTCATTCTTAAGAGGGCTGGGGACATGAGCTTTTGTAAGGTGATAGTTGGCCAATAGTTCCTTGGAAACTATAGAGAAAAATATGACTTGTGTGGTATGTCTGGATTCAGAACATAATGAGCTATTCCAATTATTTATCCAATTTTTAAAAACATTTCTTATTTTTAAAATATGCTCGGTCAAAGTTACCCTACTTTTGAAGACTAATTTCTCGGCCTGTAATGATTATTTCAGAAATTTTCGAAATGCTTACTATAGATTGACATTTTATCTACAAATTTATGTATCTAATTAAATAATTTCTCTTAAATAAATATGAGAAAACATGTGCCAACAAAGTGTCTGCATTAAGCAAATTCAAGGCAAGTAACTACCGATCCTGGCGGCCAAATATTGAGGAGACATTTAGGCACGCCCACGCTATTGTACTCACTACAATGCATTTCCCTTACCTCACCCCGGCAAGTTCTAGGGCCCACGATAACTGTAAATCACATCTGGCACCAATCTGAAGAAAATCTTCTCAGATTCATTTCTGAATTTTCTCTTTAGCCACCAAAGCAATGTACGAAATGTTAAAGTTCCCAAAAAATTTGCCAAAAATACTTCTCTGACGTTCAACGAATCTGCATGTTTCTTGAAATTCTGATTCGAATGATATATACTTTTAGGAGTAACTTTTATCATATAAATTGAACGTAATAATCGAAAAATCAAAAGAACCCAAGTTTCCTATTCTGGCAATCGAATGCCAACAGTTATACAATGGTTATACATATTATAAAGCCGCAAGAAATCGAAATGAAGTTTGAAAGTTTGAAAATTATACTCCACTTGAATTTTCATGTAATCGAAACATTTGGTTGAGATAGTTCCGAAATATACTTGATATCCAGTGAAAATTTGCAATTAAATTCTGCATAATACTAGAAAAAAATCGTTTTGTATTGAAATCTTACTTTTTAAATGTAAAATAATAGTTTCAAACCGAGAAATTAGTCTTCAAAAGTAGGGAACTTTGACCAAGCATATTTTGAATGTCATCAATTTTTATTCAATTTTGACAAGTGTACTTCTGCCTTATTTATTTACGAAATCAGGCATACTACATACGCTATAGTTGGTAACAATGGTTGTACATATTATAATGCCGCAAGAAGTTGAAACACAAAGTTTGAAATGTTGAAAATACTCTGACTGAATTTTCGTCTAATCGAAACATTTTATTGGGATAGTTTCACAATATGATCGATATGCAGTGAAAATTTGGAGTTCACTTTTGCATTATAATAGAAGAAAATCGTTTTGTATTGAAATCTTACTTTGTATGGATGTAGAATGATAGTTACAAACCGAGAAATCAGTCTTCAAAAGTAGGGTAACTTTGACAAAGCATATTTTTAATATCATCAATATTTATTAAATTTTGAAAAGTATTCCTTGTACCTTATTCATTTCCGAATTCAGTGAAGAAACGGAAATAAATTTTGCATTATATTAAAAAAAACAGCCCTCTGCATTGAAAGCTTACTATTTACTAGTAAAATGATAGTTTCAAACCGAGAAATCAGTCTTCAAAAGTAAGGTAACTTTGACTAAGCATATTTTGAATATCATACATTTTTATTGAATTTTGACAAATTGTACTTCTAACTTATTCATTTACGAATCCGCGCATACCACATACGCTATAGTTGTTAAGAATGGTTATACATATTGTTATATGTATGTATAATGTTATACAGATTGTTTCACAATATAATCGATATTCAGTGAAAATTTGGAATGAAATTTTGCATTATACTACAAAAAAAGCGTTTTGTATTGAAATCTTACTTTTTACTTGTAAAATAATAGTTTCAAACCTATAAATTGGTCTTCAAAAGTAGGGTAACTTTGAACAAGCATATTTTTAATCTCATTAAGATTCATTGAAATTTGACAAATAGTCTTTCTACCTTATTCATCCACGAATCCAGGCATACCACATACTCTATAGTTGTTAAAAATGGTTGTACATATTATAACGCCGCAAGAAGTTGAAATAGTTTGAAGGTTTGAAAATTATACTTTACTTCAATTCTCGTCTAATCGGAATCGTTGAGATAGTTTCACAATATAATCGATATTCAGTGAAAATTAGGAATTAAAAAAATTCCATTACAAATTCTCACTGAATACATAATGCCCTACTTCTGAAGACCAATTTATCGGTTTGAAACTATTATTTTACAAGTAAAAAGTAAGATTTCAATGCAGAACACTTTTTTTGTAGTATAATGCAGAATTTATTTCCAAATTTTCACTGAATTCGGAATTAAATAAGGTACAAGGAATATTTCTTAAAGTTCAATAAATATTAATGATATTAAAAATGTTCTTTCTCAAAGTTACCCTACTTCCAAAGACTGATTTCTTGCTTTGTAACAATTATTTTACATTTACAAAGTAAGATTTCAATACAAACCGATTTTTTCCTACTATAATACACAAGTTAACTCCAAATTCACATTGAATATCGAATATATTGTGAAACTATCCCAATGAAATGTTTCGATTAGACGAAAATACAGCTAGAGTATTTTCAACATTTCAAACTTTGTGTTTCAACTTCTTGCGGCTTTATAATATGTATAACCATTGTCAACAACTATAGCGTATGTGGTACATGCCTGGATTCGTAAATGAATAAGGTAGAAGGACTATTTGTCAAATTTTAATGAATCTTAATAACATTAAAAATATGCATGGTCAAAGTTACTCTACTTTTGAAGACCAATTTATCGGTTTGAAACTATTATTTTACAAGTAAAAAGTAAGATTTCAATACAAAACGCTTTTTTTGTAGTATAATGCAAAATTTAATTCCAAATTTTCACTGAATATCGATTATATTGTGAAACAATCCCAATGAAATGTTTCGATTAGACGAAAATTGAAGTAAAGTATAATTTTCAAACTTTCAAACTTTATTTCAACTTCTTGCGGCTTTATAATATGTATAACCATTGTTAACAACTATAGCATATGTGGTACGCCTGCTTTCGCGAATAAATAAGGTAGAAGTACAAATTGTCAAAATTTAATAAAAATTTATGATATTCAAAATATGCTTGGTCAAAGTTATCCTACTTTTGAAGACTAATTTCTCGGTTTGAAACTATTATTTTACATTTAAAAAGTGAGATTTCAATACAAACCGATTTTTTTGTAGTATAATGCAAAATTTATTTCCAAATTTTCACTAAATTCGTAAATACATAAGGTAGAAGGAATTTTTCTCAAAAATTAATAAATACTAGAGCATCATACGCGCGCTCCGCGCGCGACCAACTTGTTTACGTTTAATTATTTTATTTGGAAATGAAGTTCAATAAAAGACCATGAAATTAATTTCTACTTCAATGGTTTTGATTTGTACGTGGTTTCGCATGGATACATTCTCACGATACAGAATAAATAATTTTGCAAATCTAAATATTTTCATGCAACTTTGGAAAAAAACCTATAAAATGTCGGCGCGTACAAATTTTCATAGAAATACACAGTAAATAATCTTGACTCGAGGAGAGTCCAGATGTCAAGCCATTTCCAGCGTGCATAGCACTCGGATGGATGACCATCTGCGACGTATATGACAGTGTTGTGTATTCGCTACGTTTTAACCTCGGTTTTAATTAATGTCGAGCAGAGGGTTTGACGGGAGGGTTTTTTCGACAAACTGCCAAACTCTGAATTTTCTCATTAAAATATTTTAAATAATTAATTAATCTTGAAAACTTGAAGAGCATAATGAAGTCGTCGGAAAGATATTCTCAGTTAATTCTGTAAAAAAAATTCGTTGAAAATAAGAAAAATAATATTAATAATAAATAAAATAAAAATAAAATAATATAATAATAATATAAAAGAATATTCGTTGTAAAATAACCAAATTCTGATTTTTCTTTTGTTTGTTTAAATATTTAAATTTCCTTGTGAATTTACAAAACAACATAGAAAAGAGCATCGGAAAGACAATCTTAGTTGACTGCGTAAACAAATTGTGTCTATTCCTTTTGAAAAATACCCAAACTTTGAATATGTTTATGAAAAATATTTAAATGATGAATAATTATTGTGAATGTGGAAAGTAATGTACGAAATTCTTATTTGAAAGTAGACAAACTCTGAATGTTTTTGAAAATTATTTAAATGATTAATAATTATTATAAATTTGCAAAGTACGTTAGGAAATAGTCTTCGAAAAAACATTCTTAGTTGCCTCCGATTTGCTCATAAAAATTCTTCGAATAATTAATAATACTTCTGAATTTAAAAAGTATAAAATAAAAAAGTTATCGAAAATATATTCTTAGTTGATAAATTCTCTGAGAAAATGTAGCCTGTTGGTTGATAAATAACCAAACTCTGTTCATGTGAATTGTTTAAATAATTGATCATTCTTGTAAATTGACAAAGCAACATAGAATAGAGTCATCAGAAAGACATTGTTAGTTGAATCCGTGAGCAAATTGTTTCTATTCCTTGAAAAATACCCAAACTCTAATCATGTTTATGAAAACTGTTTAAATAAATAATAGTTATTGCAAAAATGCGACGTAATGTAGGAAAGTCTTATTGAAAATACGTACTTTCTTGCTTCCGTAAACAAATTGAGCCTACTCGTTGAAAAATGGTCGAACTCTCAATTTGTTTATGAAAATTGTTTAAATAATAATTAATTCTTTGAAATTTGCAGAGCATTATAGAAACATATGACCGGAAAGATATTCTTATCTAATTCTGTACAAAATTGAGCCTATTCGTTGAAAAATAGACTAATTGTAAATTTTTTAATTTAAAATGTTTATATAATTGATAATTATTGTAAATTTGCAAATTACCGTAGAAAAGAGTTATTGGAAATACATTCTTAGTGATCCCGTAAACAGACTGAGCCCATTCATTGAAAAATGTCCGAACTCTTAATTTGTTCGAATAATTAATAATTATTGTAAATCTACGAAGCATCATAGAAAAAGCATCGGAAAGATATTCTTAGTGAATTCTGAAAAAACCTGAGCCTATTCGCTGAAAAATAGCCAAGTTCTGAATTTTCTATGAAAATTGTTTAAATTGTTCGGAAAGATATTGTTAGATAATTCTGCAAAAAAGTGAGCATATTCGCTGAAAAATAGCCAAATTCTGAATTTCTTATGGAAATTGCTTAAATTTTCAAATATTATTGTAAAACAGCCAAACTCTGAATATGTTCTTGAAAATTGTTGAAATAATTAATAATTATTATGTATTTGCCCAGGCGGAAAATTCTATATAGTTAACATAATGTATTATGTATAAGCACTTTATAATAAATTATATATATTTTATACATAATCGGCGGTTCACAATTTATATAATAGGAACATAATATTTCTTCATATAATTACCTTCTTGGACACGATTCAAGCATGTCATTGTGTCCGGACGGTATAAAGGTACATGATATCGGTACTCCTCCGGAAGTGACAACGACCCGGGTGTACCTAATCATGCACCAGGTTGCTAAAAGCATCGTCTATAGGAATTTTCTCAAAATTTAAAGTTCGTTGATGAGAAGATCGAATTCAAATGTAGTTGCGCCGACCCTGGTGTACCTGATCATGCACCAGGTTGCTAAAAGCATCGTCTACAGGAATTTTCTCAAAATTTAAAGTTCGTTGATGAAAAGATCGAATTCAAATGTAGTTGCGCAGACTCTGGTGTACCTGACCATGCACCAGATTGCTAAAAGCATCTTCTACAGGAATTTTCTCAACATTCAAACTTCGATGATGAAAAGATCGAATTCAAATGTAGTTGCGCCGATCCTGGTGTACCTGATCATGCACCAGGTTGCTAAAAGCATCTTCTGCGGGAATTTTGTCAACATTTAAACTACGATGATGAACAAATCAAATTCCTATGTAGTCGCGCAGACCTTGGTGTACCTGATGATGCACCAGATTGCTAAAAGCATCGTCTACAAGAATTTTCTCAAAATTTAAACTTCGATGATAAACGGATCAAATTCCAATGTAGTTGCGCCGACCCTAGTGTACCTGATCATGCACCAGGTTGTTAAAAGCATCATCTACAGGAATTCTCTCAAAATTTAAATTCCGATGATAAGAAGATCGAATTTAAATGTAGTTGCGCTGACCCTGGTTTACCTGATCATGCATCAGGTTGCTAAAAGCATCGTCTACAGGAATTATCTCAAAATTTAAAGTTCGATGATAAACAGACCGGATTCCAATCTAGTTGCACCGACCCTGGTGCATGATCAGGTACACCAAGATTGGCGCAACAACATTGGAATTTGATCTTCTTATCATCGAACTTCAAATTTTGAGAAAATTCCTGTAGACGATGCTTTTAGCAACCTGGTGCATGATCAGGTACACCAGGGTCGGCGCAACTACATTTGAATTCGATCTTTTCATCAACGAACTTTAAATTTTGAGAAAATTCCTGTAGACGATGCTTTTAGCAACCTGGTGCATTATCAGGTACACCAGGATCGGCGCAACTACGTTAGAATTTGATTTGTCTATCATCGAAGTTTAAATGTTGAGAAAAATCCTGTAGGAGATGCTTTTAGCAATCTGGTGCATGGTCAGGTACACCAGGGTCTGCGCAACTACATTTGAATTCGATCTTTTCATCAACGAACTTTAAATCTTTGGAAAATTCCTGTATAAGATGCTTTTAGCAACCTAGTGCATGATCAGGTACACCAGGGTCGGCGCAACTACATTATAATTTGATCTTTTTGTCATCGAAGTTTGAATGTTGAAAAAATTCTTGCAGACGATGCTTTTAGCAACCTGGTGCATGATTAGGTACACCGGGGTCGTTTTCACTTTCGGAGGAGTACCGATATTACGCACCTTTATACCGTCTGGACCCAATGACATACTTAAATGTTCCTATTATATAAATTGTGAATATAGAATTTTTCCGCCTGGGTGCAAAGTATAGTAGAAAATGGTTATTCGAAGTACATTCTTCCTTGATACCCTGAACTAATTTATCCTATTCGTTGAAAAAAAACCATGCTCATAATTTCTTTCTGAAAATTGTTTAAATAATTAATAATTCTTTGAAATTGGCAAAGCATCATACAAAAAAAAAACAATCGGAATGATATTCTTAGTTAATTCTGTAAAAAGTGTAGCCTATTTGTTAAAAAATAGCAAAACACTGAATTTGTTCATGAACATTGTTTAAAATATTATTAATTCTTGTAAAGAAACCGCACACATCTATAGAAAATATGGTCCCAGTCAAATTGGCTGAAACTGTGGTATAATGTAGTTTATAATATCCTGATCAAATAAAGTCCTCAGACACTGGGACCAAAAAACGCTAGGTTTCGAGATAGAATGGACCAAATGTCACTTTTCATGGACGCGAGAGGAGTTTCACGGACCCTCGAGGACATCAATTTGGACTCTCAATTTGTTTATCAAAATTGTATAAATAATAATTAATTCTTTGAAATTTGCAGAGCATTATAGAAATACATCACCGGAAAGATATTCGTATCTAATTCTGTACAAAATTGAGCCTATTAGTTGAAAAATAGCCAAACTCTAAATTTTTTAAATCTAAATTGTTTAAATAATTATTAATTCTTGTAAATTTACAAAACATGGTGAAGAGTCATCGGAAAGACAATGTTAGTTGACTCCGTAAACAAATTGTGCCTATTCCTTGAAAAATAGC